>PVKE010030417.1:0-19583 GCA_004027555.1 Craseonycteris thonglongyai
GACAAGTGTAACACATAAGTCAAAATGTATTGTCTGGGTGGGCGGAGATCACAGTGTCAGGCTGTCAGAATTCTAGGAATTGATGACCTTGGCAAATTCCCAGAATGCATTAAACTATTGCTAGAAAGTTTTGTCTTCTACAATCGCTTCAAAGTCCATGGTACACGGAATTCCACCCCAGACATTGCGAGCGATCGACAATCGACCAAAATTGGCCTCGCGATCGACCAGTCGACCGCGATCGACTTGTTGGCCACCCCTGCTCTACACAATAGTTGAGAAGAGAAAAAGTAAAATAAGTAATTTTGCTCTCTATACACTTCAGAATACTGCTTAAATTGTGATCACATATCTATATTTTTGTAATAAAAGTTATTTTTCTTTTAAGAATTGCATGTAATTCTTGAGTTTCCTCTATCAGCATACTCATAAGCCAACCTGTACTTGAATTGATACAAAGTTGTGCATTTCTGTGCCCCATTCAACGCAATTATGACAGAAAGAAAGTCCTCCTTTAGATTACTGTACACTGAAGACTCTTTGGAAGTCTGTTAGGTGTTAATATATGATATGTAATTTATATTTTCATATAAATTATTTATGCAGTGATAATTATGAATATGGGTGAAATATTGGTTCTTTGTTGGATTATTCTAGAAAGAATCTTGGCATGGCCAGATATATTGAATGAGTAAATCAATAGCATTCTAGAATAATACATTTAGGAGGTTCCAGGATACTAAAGGTTGAATGTTTGCCTTGCAACTGCAAGGTCTGGGGATTGAATCTCAGCCCCAGCCCATATGCTGAACTGCAGCACAAATGGTAACTGAAGCATTGGGGGTGCCAAAAAAATGTATACACATTTCAAGAACTGTTACCTATGAATTCCGTTTCAAAGTTGAATTTTGGTAGCAATGTGTAGTATGATATTTGCTCAAAAGATGGCATTAATCAAATGAATGCTAGTGTCATCATGTGATAGGCAGGATAGTCAAAGAAAATGGCAGAAGCACCATTGTTCTTTGAGGAGGGCAAGACCATTTTGAAGTGGTATTTGCAATTCAAGAATCTTGTGGAAATACAATGACAATGGAGGCATGAGTATGCAGCAGAACCTCCAACATGCCTAACAATTGCATGAGTTTTTGATAAGTTTGAGGTGAGTTGTAACTTGAAACAGTATGCACACCGATGCAAGAGGACACTTTGGTCATTGTTGACCAAGCAGAAGCTCTCCATAATCAGAAGTGTCTGGATGCTGATGATAACTCCTTTGAGCACTACTTATTATTGCAGAAGTTAAATGTGACTTGTATTCAACTTTTTTTTTATTGGTATGTATTGAGGATTATAATTTTAATAGTTTTTCTTTCTTAAAATGTGTATATGCTTTTTTTGGCATCATGTGTGTTTGCCTATATATATGTGTATATTATACATACATACCTATATGTGTGTATGTGTATGTATATGTGTGTATACACATGCACTGCTATGTGCTAGTCTCATAGTAAGCCCTCTAACAGTGGGTCTGAGGGAGAGAGAGAGAGATTGAGAGTGAAATTGAGACATTAAGGAGCTGTCTCATTTCATTGTGGGTGCTGGTGAGTCTGAAATCTGCAGGGCAGGCTGGCAGGCTGGCAGGCTGGCCATTCTAGCTGGTCACTAGTGCATTCTTGAGTCCAAAGGCAATCTGTAGATATTGTTCCTTCCTCTTCCAGCAACCTCAGTCTTTTCTCTTAAAGCACTCTACGGATTGGATATACTCTTTCCCTCTAAGTCTACTGTTTTAAATGTCAATCACATCAGAAAAGTGCCTTCACTGCAACCTCTGATCTAATGTTTGACAAAAGTGTTGGGTGCCATAGCCAAACCAAGTAAATACATACAATTAACCAACACAAATAGACTTCTAGGTAGTGAATGAAATGGCAAGTTTGTGTTCTTTTGGAGCTGATGTTCTAGAGATGGGGGTGAGGAAGACGGTGTGCTAGCTTAAGTATCCAAGGAACATCTTTCAGGAGAAATCATATTTATGGTGAAAATGTGGAATGATCTGATTTTTCCAAGTAGACAGAATATCGCACCTCATGTGTGTGAGGAACAGAAGGAAAATCAACACATGTGGAGCAGAGTGAAGTGGGAGGATTGTCTGAAATGAGGTCGTGCATGGGGCAAGTATCAGATCACATAGGCCAAGAAAGAAGTTTGGAGTTTACTCTAGGTGCTTTGAGAAGTCATTGGAGGTATCAAGCAAACACTAATGGAATCTGTAAGTTTCATGGAGAGTAATTTTGAATATAAAGTTGAGAGACAATAAGCAGAATCTTACTGTTTCATATTGGCCAATCTGTATGTGGTATGCCTGAGAGAATAAAAAAGAGAGAGAAACAGCAAACATACTTCCAAAGAATAAAACGTTATCCACAGTGAATGAAAATCTGTCACATTTGTGCTGTTTGAGAAATTCAAGTTTTCATTGAGAAGCAATATATACAAATAAGGATACTACAAGTACATGTATAAATCTACACTTAGAATAAAACATGCACAACATATATCACAAAAGGGCTTTCCTTGAACTGAAGTGCTTTCTCAAATAAATTAGAGAAACACTAAAAATTGAATAGAAAACTGGGCAAAGTGCATGAATAAATAAATAGATCACAAAAAGTTATTAAGGGGCTTTTATACATATGAAGTAATCCCCACCCTCAACCATGCAAATTAAAGTTTCCAATACAAATTAAATCAGTTAACTGCAGATTAAATTTAAGAAATTTTTCTTTTATTATAATAATTAAGATAAATAAAACTGATAATTCACAGCATTAATTAAGGTGTGGAAAAAATGGTATTTTAGTACTCCAGTAGGAGGGGCAATTATATCTATGTCATTGAAGGGCGAGTGGACAGTGTATTTCGGTATTTCAAATTCACCTGAACTTTGAACTAGCGTTTCACATGTAGGAATTAATTTTCAGATATACTAACATATGTGAAGAAAAGAGTATGCATTACACATAGTTCAAAGTAGCATAGGTAAAGATAGCGAAAATACCCATTAGTAGGGAAATAATTGCTAGTTATGGTATATTAAAAATAAACAGAATATAGTTTAATTTTTTGTGTTTTTAAGAGGTAAAAATTCTCTGACAAATTAAAATTAAAATTGGTTAGAAAGAATAAGTGATTTTCATTTTTCTTGTTGCTCTTTTAATTTTGTTACGAAGCTCTTTTTTACTTTATTTATTATTTAGTTTTTAATTTATTGGGGGTGACAATGGTTGGTGAAAACTACATAGGTTTCAGATATATAATTCTACATTACATCATCTATGTGTTGCATTGTGTGCTCACCACCCAGAGTCAATTCTCCTTCCATCATCATATATTTGATGCTCCCTCCCTCCTCCCCCACATCCTACCCCGTTACCCTCTCATAACTACTAAACCATTAACTATGTCCATGAGTTTTTGCTTCTTTGTTACATTTAGTTTCATATTCCACCTATAAGTGAAGTCATATGGTTATTGAATTTTTCAGTCTGACTTATTTCACTTAACATGATAATCTCAAGGTCCATCTATGTTGTTGCAAATGGAAGTTTTTTAAAAAGAAAGATGTAGCCATATAGGCAGTGATATGGAAATATTAATAGGTATAGAAGAAGAGGACCGGAGGGTATTATGTATAAGAAGAAAAAGTGATTTCTCTTAATTCTATGTGCTTCCATAATTTATTTACCAGGTTCTTGCAGACATTTTCCAAAAATAAAAAATCAATTAAAAAAATAAAATTACCTAAATACATGTTGAAGGAAAATTGTCATGTACTTTCTGAAATAAAGAAAAGATGTCTTTTTCAGGATCAATATCTTTAAAAAAACTCATGCATTTCAAATAAAATACAAGCAAATTCTCAAAATAAAAACAAAAAAATGTTTCTTCAATATTTTTTCAATGGAGAGTTTAGAATTATTTGAGAAACGGATTTCATAAAACAGAAAATGGTTAACTGCTACGCTGAATGTTAAAGCAGTGGTTTGGACAGTAGAGAGTGGCAACACACTGACTAGAACTGCCTGAACATGGCTGTCCCAAATGAGTGTAACCCAAACCTAACCTGGTTCTCACATGTCACACCCTACATGAGGCCGTGTGCTGTAAACTGAATGTTTCTGTCTCCCCCAAATTCATATGTTGATACCTGATCTCCAATGTAGTCGTACTAGGAGGTGAGGACTTTGGGTGGTGGTTAGATCATGAGGCAGAGCTCTCATGAATGGGACTAGTACCCTTATAAAAGATACCCCAGTGAGATCTCTCACCCCTTTCCCATGTGAGGACACAGTGTAAAGACCATGTATAAACCAGGCCTCAGACCCTCAGTAGACCTTGAATCTGCTAGAGCCTTGTCTTGCACTTACCAGCCTCTAGAACTGTGAGGCATAAGTGTGTGTTGTTTATAAGCCACCTGTTCTTTAGTACTTCTGTTACAGCAGCCCAAATACACTAAGGTAGGGTGGATGGGGCTAAGAAGAGAACTTCATCCTTGGTGTTGAGGGTTTTTCTTTCCTATTTGGGCATGTGATGACATTTGGCAATTGAATGGAAATCACAACATTTTTTGTAAGTTTCTTTTTACAAAATCATACATATAGGAATGCTATTATTATTGAATGCATAGTTGATTTTACATTTGCTTTTGTTTTCTAAAATGTATATATTGGCTTGCCTTGTTTTTATTTTCGTCTAAGCATTCTACTTTTCCTTTAAAATTTTTAAAAGTAATGTAATGACTTAGCCAAGAAAAAAGTTTTAATATTTTTTTTTATTGTTTTTGACAGAGAGAGAGAGAGAGAGAGAGAGAGAGAGCGAGAGAGAGAACTGAACTGGGGGAACTCCCCAGTTTAGCACGAGTCCGCCCGGGCCAGGGCTAGGATTCGATCCTCGGCCCCCGGTGCTGCGAAGCCAGCGCTTAACCCACTGAGCCATCCCGGCTTCCCCACAAAAGTTTTAATTTTTATATCACCTAACTCAGTGAGGAAGATGAATGTTCATTTAAGAGAAATACTTGTGATATTCTCACCTTTAAGCAGATGTAGGGAAACATAAGGATGGCAATGTAACTCTCTCTGAAGGAAACAATGGAAAAACATTTTTTTTTTCAATTTCTCAGATGTTTATTGCAGCTGTGGTTCCCAGAGTGTGGTTTCCAATTTCTCAAGTGTCCACCCAGACCTCTACTGAATCAGAAAACGAGGGATGGTGCTCAGGGATCTGGAATTGAACTTGCCAGCAGGTTCTGATGTATACTCAAGGCGAGAACCACTGTTTTAATTTAGAGCCTCACAATGATTTTTTCCCCTAAATATGTATATATTAAAAAAAAAAGAAAAGATTTTAGATTTTTAAAGAAACAGAAAAGGGCCCATTTTCTTCATAAGGAAGTTTAGACATCATGACATGATAAATTTTACTGTAGAAATGATGCGATTCTTGTTTGAATAAAGATTTTAGAGCAGACTAGGTTTCTAACAGAACTTCAACTTGATATATAGAGTACCTTCTGTATAATGAATTTTGCATATCAGATGGCTGAAGCTTTTACACAGCCAGAATTTTAAGTACTGCTTAGTCCTGGAAAAAAGCATTGATTACTTTATCTTTCTTAGGTAATTAGTATCACCAATAGAAATTAATTATTTAAATTATATTTTGATCTGTAGCACTGCTCAGGAGGTGAGGAGTTTTCAAATCACTGCTCTTTCACACAAATTTATAAAATACATCGTATAGAGATTCTCATAATAATAGCTATTTTGAAATGTTTAAATATTGACTGTGATAGACTTCTAAGTAACTGAAAATACATAGAAGGTATTTGTTTGTGCATAGCATTTCCAGAAAATTTCTGGATGGGAAATTCATGGTTTATTGGTAGTATTATTTCATTTAAAATAAATTATTAAAAAAATGTCATTAAATATGGTTAAATATTTATATATAATCTTTGGCTTGTATAGTTTGGATAAAGATTTATGTTTGGAAAATGATGTTTTCAATATTATCTGGTTCTACAATTTAAAAGTATTATTTGGCCAGAAGTTCCATGCCTAGTGCAGACCTTTAGATCAAGCTATTTATAGATTGTAAAAGTTTTAGGAGTGGGCAGCTAATTAGGAATTTATCCATGCAAGATGCAAGTCAGCTTCTATTTGAGACTCTATCCAAGTCAACACAGCAAGCTTCAAGACAAATGCACAGACCTGATCTATTAGTGTGCATATCAACATAATTTATCATGCTTTTAATGTATGTCTTTTGGGAACTATTCACCAGAAAACTTTATTATTATTTTTATTATTTACTTATCTTAAACAAATTTAATGATGTTACAAGGAACACATATGGTTGTTTTGGGATGCCTAATTAGCAGTTTCCTGTTCATTTTACTTGCAAATATATTGCTTTCCTCTGTAGAAGTTTTGTAACAGCCCAGATGACAAATTGTTCAGCTTCATGAAAATTTCACCAGCTAAACAAACTGTTCATTCTTTAATTCAAAGAAACTGAAAAGCAACTTACAGGAGGTACAATATGGCAAGAAGTCACACCTGTCCAGAGAGTGCTTGCTGAAAGAACGTGAAAGTGAAGAATCTTTCCGTCCCTTGTCTATCTTGATGAAGCAGCTGATTTCGAACTGCATACAAATTAGTACAAATAACGTGACATCCTGAACTGTGTAAGCTGCTTCAAAAGAAATTTCCTACTTAAAAATTTTCATTACAGGATGTTAGCTTTCTCTCTGTTGAACAATGTTTAGCAAATATTTATTCACTGCCTAGTGTGTGTGAGGCTCTGGGCTACAGTGTTAAAAATTCATAGCTGTGATTTCTGCCTTCTTGGGAATTCTGGTGCCTGTGGTAACTTATGGTGAGTGCTGGGATAGTGAAGTACAAGGTGCCATGAGAGGATATTGGAGGGGCATCTGGGGGCCAGGCAGTAAGGGTCTAGTGGATTCTTTTGGTTCCTCTGTCCCCCACCCTCCCCTGGGCCTGCAACACACCCATCCTCTAAATGCTGGAAGTGTTCAACAACAACTCACAGCTAGCACCTTCTCCAGCTCAAAGTACATGCACTACTTCTCAAGCCCTCACCCCAAGCCCCAACCATGAGGCAATAACTGAGTTTCATGGACCAGCATCACTGCCACAAGGTGGAATCAACTCTGCACTGCAGGTTCTGGTTCAGTGCTTTCTCTTTGGATCAGAGGAAGTTAGAGTCCAGCCAAGACCCCACCCCATCTCACATAGCTTTTACCTTGTCTCTATCCTGCCTGTCTCTCTCCATGCTCCTGACAGCATTTCCCCAGTAAGACTCTTGAAGCAGAATCTGCTTCTAGGAAACCTGATTTATGAAGCAATTTTCACAGAAACCTTCAGGGTAAGTGGGAGCTAGCTAGATGAATAGACATAGGGGAAGAGAACTTTATGCAAAGAAAATCCCAGCTATGACGCCATATGGGGGAAAAAGTTCTGGCTGAAAGCGTAGAGTGATAATAAATATGGAACAGGGTTAGATGGTTGGAAGAAGGTGGGAAAAAGGGGATGGTAATAGGAGATGAAGCTGAAGAGGTTAAAAATCTTCCTAAGCGAACTATATCGACATTTAGTTAATGGTAAAAAGTTGTAAAAAATTCAAAATGTTAATACCTATATGTTAGTATACATAAAATATAACTTTGAAATAATTTATGTATTTGAGATATTTGAAAACAGGATTATGAAATTATTTCCTTGAATACTATTTTCTCAAACTCAACACCTCTCTACCTTTTGAGTTGTAACAAATGTTACATTTTTATTTGTTGGGACTTCAAGTTGCCATAATTTCTGATTTTCCACAAATACACAGAGCTGAAAATAGATACAACAATAAGAGTACTGATTGGGAGTTTAACTTTCAGTGGTGTTCCTCCTATAATGCTTGGATTGCTATCTCCATTTTGCCACCATTCCTGTTTCATTCAAGCTCTCAAATCCCCCACATTGGATTTTGTAACAGACCCCTAATCCGTCCACCTGCCATCTCCCTTACAGAGTTATTCCATGTACAGCTGATTGCTATTTAAAAAATAAAAAACTCGGGGAAGCCGGGATGGCTCAGTGGGTTGGGCGCTCACTTTGCAGCCCCGAGGATCGAGGATAGAATCACGGCCCCGGCCCGTGTGGACCCATGTGCTGAACTGGGGAGTGCCCCCAGTTCAGTTCTCACCAGGGTGAGACCCCGGCCCAGTTCCTGCCCTGTGCAGCCCCGCCCACCTGTGGAACGCAACTATGTGGAAAAACCAATTATGTGCAACTATGGAGACTGTTCTAGGCCCTACCCTTTCTCTCTGTCTCTGACTGTATCTCTCTCTTTGTAAACAAACAAACAAACAATAAATCTAAAAAAATAAAAAAATAAAAACTAAATAAATTAAAAATTCAATTTTTTATAAACTTATTCATAGTATGAACTTACCATTAATCTTCAGACTTTTTCTACTCTTTCCAACACATCTCCAATCCAAGAATACCAAATTTCTTTTCACATTTCTGGTTTGGGACAAGCATTTCTCTTCCAAGTACTTCAAAATCAAGAATAAATGTTACCATTTTAAAAGGCTTGATCAATTGAGCATTCCCTTTTCTGGGGTCCTTTACACTTGATATAAGCCCGAGTGATAGTGTTTGCCTAAGACATAATTTAGTCACTTGTTTTGATGTCTGTCTCTTTCATTAAACCTTATGAGGAAGAGTCCCTGATCACCTGAGATTATGTCTGGCACAATGAAAATGGGAGAATGAGTAGCTAGGACTCTACTACAGGAAGAGCCATCTAGATCTAAGAAGGGATAGGCACAGTGAGCCCCTACAAAGAGAAGAGCTCCAATTTCTAGTGAATACAGTCTGCCATTTAAATTGATTTCCCAGCTAACCCCACTGTGTCTGAAGTCAAGACTATGGGAGTGAGAGATGCTCCCACATTCTACCTCAGACCACCAGATAGATTTAAGACTGCTGAGCACTTATAGTATATAGTCATATATCCATGACAGCACCTAGAAGGTCAGCAGTAGACCCGGGGAAGCTGAGATGATGGTCCTTGTTAGAGAACATGATGCTGGGTGCAGATTATTGTTGATGCAATGGCTTTATTGCCTGCCTGAACAGGGCCGGATTTCCCAGATGCCTTTTGGGGATTTTTAGGAACTCCTGATTTCAAGAGCTCTTTAGGAAGCTCAGATCTAGCTTTTTGTAGGCTGTAATAATTAAGGTGGAATTTAAGTGAATATGGCCTTGTTTGTTTACATAGCCTTGCAAGGTCTGAGGAGACAGTTTACACCCTAATATTTGAATTACATCTAGTTAATTAGAGAACATTATTACTTGGTCATAGCTAAGCCCTTTGTATTATTTCCTGTTAATATCTATTAAGGTAGTATTATTATAATTTCTGATTTCAGAAGCACATACTAATTGGAGATATTAAGTCAATAATGCTATATCTTATCAACGGTACATATTATAGCAAAAATAAAACTGGAAATGATGCAACGTGTCATGTTATTTCTATTGTTGTGCTCTAGTGCCAGTCCCTAATAAATTATATGTGCCAGTGGTGTGCAACTGAATGAACAGATGTGGAAATAACTGGTGAATATTGTTCATTCAAGAAACAGCATAAATGTCTATACTGAAAGTGTGAATATTTTTCAAATGCCTGTGGTATGACTCATCTGAGTGATAAGACAATGTTGAAGTCTGATTTACTGGTCAAATTCCAACACAATGCCAAAAATACTACTCATGCAACCATCAGAAAATAATTAAATCTCTCTCCATGATCCTTCAAAGCTCTTTTTAGTCTCTGCCAACACACACCTACTTTAGCATTGTAATGTGTAACTGCTCAATAAAATTGCTTTAAAAGCCCTTCCTGCTAACCTTTAACCCCAAGAACACTGCATAATTTATTATCCCATAAATAATAAAATTCTTTCCTTTCTCATTTTTTGGGGGGGATTTTCTTTCTCTTTCTTCTGAGATCTTGATTGCTCCTTTAGTGTATAATACTGAATCAAGACACTTTTACTATTTGTCATTTTCATTTATAAGGTATGTTTCTTGTTCTTAATTAGCATTTAATGAAAGTGGAGTATGTTATTTATAGTACTACCATTGCTTGAATAATTTTTGTTGTTGTTGTGCCCATTGTTGATTTCTCCCTCTTTGAACTGGTGTAGGAAGAAGTTTTCTGTTTCTGTTCTTAGTTATGATCTTATGTTTTGGGGGTATAGTGATCTGGAGCAAAGTATAGTTAATTCTTTCAACTTCATATATGGGTAGAGTGGAGCTATTTAATGTGAAGTCATTTAAAAATATGAGTCCATGGTATGGTAAAGTGACAGAAGAGTATGAAATACCAATGGCCAATTCTAGAACTTATTCTTTTAACTTATTACTTAAAAGCTAAAGAAATAATTATTTCTTTGATGGCCACATAGCATTGTTGATATATTTCTTAAATTTCCAGGATCTATAGAAAATTACTTGTGTATTAAATTAAAAAATTGCCTTAGTATAATAATAAACCTGGATTTTTATAAATTTAGATGTTAGGAAACTAAAATCTATTTGGTTTTAATCATTCCCTGGACCTATGCTTCTTGCTCTTTTGCATTCTTCAATGAACTCACTCTACTTCACTTACCTAAAATCCCTTCCTAAAATCTCATTTCCTTCAAGGCACTTTCAGAGTATGGTCAGGTGACGTCCTCTTCAAAGTAACACGTTCATCTCTTGGGAGTTGAGGTGTTATGCTTGTCTCAGCACCACAATGATGCCTTTTCTGAGCACCTCAGAGTTTGTAAGGCTTTGCCCACTGCAGCACTTCTGAAAACTCATTCTCATAAAGATGATCCATATTGTGAGGCTAGCTAAAAGCATTGTCTAAAATACACACCTCATTCCATCATAGTCTGGAACTCCTGTAACCAAGATTTTCTTAGAGGATTTTCAGGATTCTTAAGGAAACATAGTGTGCTTTGGCTGTGAAAAACCTCACTAAGTGGCCAAATTGATACTTTTGTTCTTTTCAAAACATCTTACAGGACAAACTAAAGCAAAATCTTCAAGAATTCAGACAGTGTTTCTATTACTAAAGATCAGGCTGAGTAGTCATGGAGTATGCAAACCAAAACTTAAACTGAACATGCAAACTAAAAATTTGGTGTCAACTCTCATTGATCACTTTCGGATTCGAGATTACCAGTTTTACACCCTGAAAAATAATTTCCAGGCCTTTCTTCTACTCCTCCTTGTCTTGGTTTCTTCTGTATTAGACTGGAATTTCATTTGTCACTGGATTCCCTGCCACACACTTCTTTACTCCATCCTGGCATATTGTACTTAGTAGTTTCCCGAAAACATAACTATAATCATTAAACTGTTCAGTTTAAAATTCTCTAAGGTTCCCCATTGTCTTCCAAATGAACTTTAAACTTCTCCATTTATTTCACACTAAAGATCCTTTAAGACCAGCTTGTCCAACCCATGGACTATGGGCCAGGACAGCTTGGCTCAACACAAATTCGTAACCTTTTTCTTAAAACATTGTGAGATTCTTTTGAGCTTTATTTTTAGGTCATCAGGTATTGTTAGTGTTAGTGTATTTTATGTGTGTCCCAGGAAAATTCTTATTCTTCCAATGTGGCCCAAGGAAGCAAAAGTTTGAGTTTAAGATTTAGCATCTACCTGTATGTGTCACAGACTTCACTTTCTGCCTTTTTCATGTACCACATGTACTTTACACTCAATCATTGTATAACGAATTATAACTTGCCATACACACCAGACTTTTCTTTAAGCTTCTGGCTTCAGAAACTCTCTATTATACATTATTGTTTTCCTAATAGCTTGTATGTGTACTTGAAGTCAATGCATGTTGTGGAGATTTGCTAAAATGTTAAGATCACTTTTTAAGGGTATTTCTAGTAAAATTTAGGTTGGTGATGAAAAACAGTAAATAGATTTTTATGCTAGAAAAATTTTTTTAGATCAATTACATAATTGTTTAAAATTATCTTTGTTTTATTATTTTTATAATTCAACATTACTTCTTTTCCATAGTCAGCACCAATATTAGAATCAATGTTAGAAAAACAAATCATTTTTTTTTGATGAAAGAAACATATACCGGTAAGCCTCTTATTCTTAGTCCACATATAGAGCCACTCTGGCTATTGTCACTTCAAAGCAGAGTTTGCCTGTCCAACGCTAACATCTGATTTAAAGGAACTTTATCTAAATAAGTCAGCCCAACAAGGCATATACTCTAATGAGTATTGTTCATTGCTGTTGCCATTTTATAGAAAAAACAGTGTACTGACTTAGTTTAGTATGCACCAAATACATCTAACCTTTTATTTGTAAGGTATTTTTTAGGAAAGCATCACGCAAGTAGAATGAGTGAAAGGTAATGTATGGATAGATAATTGTGCTTGCATTAGAATCAGATATATACAAACTTTATTATAGACTAATTGCTATTATTTGCTTTGTGTCTGATGTATACCAATCACAATAATCAAAATTTTTTCTTAAATTAGTTCATTTTTTTCCCTTTTACAAATCCTATGAAATAGGTATATTTTCCTCACTTTTTATATGAGACAATCGCAGTACAGATATATAAAAGAATAAATGCCAGTTCATATAATTCTTAAGTTTCAGTGTTGTGGATTAAAACTAATTCTGCCTGTTAACAAAGCTTGTGATTTTTAACCTTGGAAACTTCATGCGTTCAGTAACACCCTTGCACTACTCCTCATTTCTCCTTTTCTTAAATGAAGGTATCATCAAAAGAACACCTTGGAAGCTAAAGTTTTAAAAATGTATTACACTCTGGAGCTAGTCTAGATAATTAAGAACAAGATTATCATTGTTAACTTCGATGATTTGTTCTAAAAATATATTAAAGTATGATTTGTTTAAATAATATATTTTAATTTATACAGTCATAAACTGTATTATAGTACATAGTTTCTTTACACGCGATTGCATTTTTAAGGTAAGATCATCTTGAATTCCTTTTGAAATGCTGAGGCTCTAGTCTGTGAGTCAGTCACCAGCATTCCTGGTGTTTCTGTATCTTTGGTTGCCATCCAGTGGTAACATCATATACTTCGGTTATGTAACAGAAGGAAGAAAAACCTTCTGCTTTCTCAACAGACTGTGTCTTCTAATTCAAAAGCCAATGGTAGATGTTAACTAATTTATAAAATATTCACCATGGCTGTTACTGAGTATAATACAGCAGAAAATCTTTCTAGATATTGTCAAAAACAAGTAATTCTCAGTAAGAAAAGAAACAGTTCTTCTATTTCCCTCAGAAAATTTATAACTAACATTAGTTTCTTCAGAAACTCATTATAAATAAAACATTTGTGTTAAAATTTTTATGAGAGTCAATAATTAGCAAATCCATAGGTAGTGATTGATGCAGTCAAATCAAGTGCTAGAGTTCTCGCATTCTTTTTTCTTCAAATATGATTGATGTCTCACTAATGGAAAAAGGACACTAGTATAATACTCCAAATAAATAATTTAAAAAGATTATTTTTTCCCATATGGGCGAACTGTAGTTTGTCACATGGATATAATTTATAGGAAGTATTTTAAAGCAATAGCTTCTAGACACATCATAGGAACTGTGGGAACAGAGGTGAGGGATATTTAGTTCATAAAACAAAATGGGATTTATTTAAGTCACTAATAGTAAGGAGACGAAATTACTACTCCCAATAATTAAAAAATACAGTGTTACTCTGTTCAGAATATGGGATAATTTTATTTGAGATTATCTTTTAGTTTAAAGATTTAGGGGAAGCCGGGATGGCTCAGTGGGTTAGGCGCTCACTTTGCAGCGCCGGGGACCGAAGATCGAATCCCGGCCCCGGCCCGTGCGGAACCATATGCTGAACTGGGAGCTCCCCAGTTCAGTTCTCTCTCTGTCTCTGTATCTCTCTCTCTCTCTCTCTCTGTCAAAATAAATAAATAAATAAAAATATATTTTAAAGATTTAAAAATTTGGTATCAAGAGAATTATTACAAAAATATTCTTGTATGAAAAGCTGTGTGTCTCTGGGTAGATACAAATTTTATTCTGATTGATTTGATAAAATATAAATTGGGAAAAGGATGGAAAAGCAGAGAAGAGTAATCCCATTTACAATTACTTAATCTCCAAATATAAATCCATCTAAGTAGCAACAATGCAATTTTTCAAAAACATTTTCCATAATTTAAAAAAATTTTAAATTTACAGGAGTATAATGAATATTAAATCCCTGTCTATACTAACCAAATGCTATCATTTTGCTAGATTTGTATTTGTTCTCACACCCTTCCTTTCTCTCTTTCTCTGTACACACAGAAACATACACACACACAAACACACCCTTTTAATTTCTTCTCTTAGAACAATTTGAAAGTAAAATGCCGAGTTCTGGTACTTTATCTTGAATACTTATTACCCAAGAACTTTAATGCCTGTATTAACTAAGAATAACAACAAAAAACATTCAACACATAGTCAGAAAATTAGATAATTTAATATTTATTTAATACTACCTAATATATAGTCCATATTCGTTTCCCTGATTTTATCAAAAATATCCATTATAGCTTTTTTAAAAAAAAAAAATTAGGATATGGTTAATAGTAAGCATTGCATTTGGTGGTCATCTATCTTTACTCTCCTTTTATATAGAGCACTCCTCCCATATCAATGTTTTTTTTAAACAACACAGATATTTTAAAGTTTTGTGTAGTTGTCTTACAGAATAGCTTTCTATTATATAGATTGTATAATGGTTTTCTCATGGTTAGATTCATGTTAAACATCCTTGGTGAGCATCCTCCCTAGATGATATGTGCTACTCATTGCATCCTATCATAAACACTTTATGTCATTTTGTCAAATTATTGACAAGACCTGGTGTCTGTTAAGTTATTAAATTTTAATGATACTTCCTGCTTTGTTGTTCATAATTAATCGTAAAGTAATACTTTGTAATTATGGAAATATCCCATTTCAATACAATATTTCACCCAATTATTTAAAACTATAATGTAATGTAAATTTTTAACCACTAAACTTAAACAATGATTTTAGTTGTTTTCAGCAAAGAAAATATATTTTGGGGTGATGCTGAAACCAAAAATTTTACCATGAAAAAAATAATACAGAGTCTCAAATGGTAAGGGAGGAGTACATGTTAAATGCCACAAAGTTACTTGAACTTTGCACAGTAAAAGACATGAAAATGTTAAAAATAGAGCTATCTGGACTATTTATATTACATAAACACATGGGAAAGATGCTTTTAATTGTTATTTACAAAAATTATTTTCACCTGCCTGATTTACCTGTCACTATTTTTTAGTAGAGTACAGTTATGCCAACATTAATTAAGCAGCAATATCACTAAAACAGTGAGGGATATTGACATACCAAGAATATTTATCAGTGTCTTGGTCATGTGTCTGGTAAGTTCTTAGTTGGGGAGTAGCACTAAATTTATTTAGTAACTATAGTAATTAGTTTGCCACAATTTGCATCTGAGAATCAAAATTGAAGACATATTTTATTGTGTCTGGCCCTATTGATTCATGGTTTTGAAGAAAATTTCTAATAATTTCATAATGGTGCTCTTATATATATTAGTAGTTAGCATTATAAATAGTGAGGAGAGTTTTACTTAAAACAGCATGGATCAAATTTAGGAAAATTGAAAAAACCTGTTTTTTTTTCTTTATAAACCCTCAATGGAAATGCATTGTGTATTTATACCTCACAAAGAAACAGATCTGGCATTATTAAACAGTGAGAGGTGACAGAGCCAGTTAGTAGACATATTTTAGCTTCAGCTGTTACAGCCTAGTCTGTTATATTTCATAGTAGAAGGCAGTTAGCTCATAGGGCAAAAGAATTTGAGATAAGGGAAAATACTCCAACTAACATTCTCCCCAGTATCATCATTTCTTCCACAGATGCAATAGTCATTTTTAGCAGGTACTTTGTCAAAACAAATGACAACCTATTGCAATTATGGGGAGACAATATATTTTGTAATAGTAGTTATACCCATTGCATAGATATAATCATTTAGAAGTTAAGTGCAAAATAATTGCTATTAGAAATATATTGGAAGTTATGTTTGTTGAGCAAAACAGAAGGTCATTGAGAAATTGCAAAGAGGATGACAGAGAGCATTCTGAATGTCACCTGTCGAGTCAGAATCAAGGAAGTGAACCATAGGCTGGAGTGTGGTCTGGTGTAGAATAGAGCAATGCAAATTCAGATAAAGACCAGGAGCAAAACAGCTAATGAGTAGGAGTCAGCTCATACTGTCTTGGAAAGAGCTGGTTGTAAAAATTTCACAAATTTTGAGAGCCGATTTAGTTTGCACTACTATTTTAAAATTGCTGTGGAGGGAATTTTTACAATACAGTAACGAACACTGGCTATAATTTGAGGCTCATGCCATAATCTTAGACAGCTAGTTGTTAAACATTTACCAGCTTATTTGGATAATAAGCTGGTTTATTAAATAACATAATTTATATATATTATATATAACAGGATATTTATAAATATTATTTGGGTAATAATAATAGTAATAATGGCCATAGCTTATTTAAGAGTGAGGAGGACAGAGTGTAGTTGATTAACCATACTAGGCTTATAACCATACACAAGTTTAAATTTGTGTTCATTGATTAGTAATGAGATTAGAAAATGTGTTGAATGTTGCTAGTTATTAAGAATTAACTTTCACCTTCTACCACTCCACCTAAACTACTTTCCCCTATGTCACCAATGACCTCCACTTTTCTAAATCCAGTGGTCAGTTTGCAGGTATAGTCCAAACTTAAGTGACCCGTCAGCAGCAGTGACAGATTTTATTCCTGTGTACTGCTTGGTGCACTTCTTCATGTGGCTCCATGGATACCACATTCTCTTTAAGAGGCTCCGAAGAGACCACTTCCTACTTCACTGGTTGTCCCATGGTCATCTCTTTTGTTAGTCGCTCCTCATCTCCCTAATCCTGTTTAACATTGACACACCTGAGGGTTCAGGTCTTGATTCTTTTCTGTGTTTGCACCAAGTTTTCTCATTCGTAGCACTACTGAGATTTTGGTTCAGATAATCCTTTATTTGTGTGGCACTATCCTATTTTAGCAGCATTCCTGGCTTCTGGCTATTAGAAGTCACATGCACCTCACCACTCAATGTGACAACCAAAAATGTCTCCAGACTTTGTCAAATGTCCTCTGGGGAGAGAGGTTACAAGATTGGCTCCAGTTGAAAACCACTGACTTAAACTATTTGCAATCTTGGTGATCTCACTCGATCTTACAACTTAAATACATCAATAGGTTATTCATTAATATATTTGTTTTACTAGACCAGTCTTCTCTTACAAATTCCATGCTTGTATACCCAACTGCAGTTTGATGTCTATAGATATCTGAAACTCAAGATGTTTAAAACTGAACTATCTTTTCTTCAAAGCCTTCAACCTCTGCTTTTTCCATCTTTTGGTACTAACTCTAACCTTCAAAATGCCATAAACTGGTGGTGTGGATAACTTAAACAAGAAATGTTTATTTTTCTGCAGTTTTAGAGACTGGGAAGGCCATAATTAAGAACCAGCAGATTCATTGTCTACTGAAAGCATTCTTCCTGGGTTACAGGTGACTACCTTCTTGCTATACCCTCACCTGGCTAAGAGATAGAGAGATTTCCTGTTTCTTCCTCTTTTTATACAGAAATTAATCTCACCAGAAGGCCCCATCCTCATGACCTAATCTAACACTATGGGCATGCCTCACTTAATGACCAAAATTCTGTTCCTATAATTAGGTCATTAAGCAAATCGCTTGGTAAACAAGGAGCTTAAAGGCAGGTATCTTGTTGTGTGTCATGGTGCCATAGGTCATGGATTTTTCATTAGATGTCATGTGACACTACACTTTGAACTATGTAGTCTTATGTGATTGAAAATGTTTTGTGTAGTGAATACTAACTGAGACAAAGACTGAGAAAGGGGATTCCCGAGACTCACACAGAATGCGAAAGAGGATTCTGTGCACAGAGACTTCATTGTAAATCTGAGTGGTTGTTAAACAGGTAAGTCATTAAGTGAGAAGTGGCTGTAATTACCTCCCAAAGGCCCCACTCCAAATAAATTTACTATCATGTGGGGGATTAGGGCTTCAACATATAAATTTGGGGTGGACACAAACATTCCATCATAACAATGCATTTCTTTTGCAGTAGAAAAAAAAAAAAAGAAACAAAGTATTTTCTCCCATGTAAGTAATTTGAACCCATTCACCTGCATTTTTGATGACTGTCCGCTGCATAATCTCTGGAGAAGAATCCAGAATTGTTTTAATTTTATTTTATTTTGTGGTGCTACTTGTCAAAATAGTGAGATTTTATATTTACTATTATTAAAGAAAAATAATATTTGGAGATCTTCATTTTATCAAACTTGTTCTATCTTGGAAAACAAAATTTCTGAGAAAATGTTACTGAAGTTCAAGAAATGATGAAGTGTATAGGTAGAGGAAGCATGACCTTGTTTAATAAATTTCAGAATATTGCAGCTGAAATAACACATATTCAATACAATAAACTTGGGGAGCAAAACAGAAAATGCCATAGTACCTGCTGGGTAGTAACTTTTAAATAGTTGCTGTTCTGCAATATAGTACATGTTGAAATCTTACCTTTAAGTGAAATTAATGGATAATTAATTCATATAAGGTTAATAGGAAAAGTTAATGTACTGAAGAGCATTTTCATGTTTTTAGATTATCAACATAGAACTGTCTACATTTACTCAAAATGTGCTTTAGTAACAACATAAAAATTACATTTTCTTGCTGCTCAATATGTCTAATCTTAAATAGTATTTATAATGTATCAGGTTAAAGCAGAAAATGAAAATAGTTATTTCAGATGACTTGAACTAAAATTACAGCCATGTAATATAATTCTTTCCATCATGAGAATTTTGGAAGGGCATAAAAATCTTTGTCTCAGAATGCTATTTTAAATATAAGTTACTGTGTTTTTCTGGTATATTCAACTTAGTAATTCATTTATTTCTCATTTACTCTTGCATGCAGACTTTCTTCATGAAAATATATTTATGTTGCCAGTATGTGCCAGGTCCTCATCTAGTGGCTGAGGGTGCAGATTTGGTGGTGGGGGTGGGGGTGGTGGTGCAGTGGAGGGAAACTCCTACCTCATGAGCTATATTCAAGCTCATGCTAGTAGTGATATAATGTTAATGATAATTTCTATGATATTAAAGCAGAACTTTAAAAGGGAATAATGATGTGCAAGTGGCATATTATTTTAAATAAGCCTTTATAGATTTTTAAATAGGTATATATATATATTGTTTTAAATAGGTATATATATATATATATATATATATATATATATATATA
>PVKE010030418.1:0-19647 GCA_004027555.1 Craseonycteris thonglongyai
TTCTAGGCCTCTGTGTAGTTTGAGATACCCTCTCTTAAAATTAGGGATAGAGCACACAGCCCACCATAAAGAAAGAAGCACAATTATTGAGTCTCTTTGAATAGCACGGGCCACAAGTACCATGTTTGCACATGTTTCCTTAATTTTATTACTGAGTAATCTGCAGGGCAGTTCCAAGTGGTGTTAAATCATAAAAATATTCTGCAGCAGGTATGAGTGCTGTGTAAACTACCTTGTCACCTAAGCCTTAGAACTCAGCAGACCAAGTTGTATTTGAAGTCTGTGGCAGACAGAGAATTTGTGGTATATTTAATAAACCTTCATAGGAAAGCCCTAGGATTTTGGAGTAAGATCATATCCTCTTTTGCTACTAGCCATTTTCCATTTGAAAATCAACCACTGCTTTGATTTAGTAGAGACTGAAGTCTTGACCAGGACACATTAAGTGGCTATATAATCTGAACTGCCCATGTCATGATCCACTGAATCATAAAACCGGGCATGTGCAGCAGTGATTCAATGTTAAATGGAAATGGTCTGTATGAGCTTGAATGTTAGCAGAAGCAGAAGGCACTACAAAAATGAATGAGTGGGAAGTGCAAAATCCCACTGTATCTGCTCCTACTGCTTTGCCACTTTTTCTTTAACTTGTAACCCTGGCTTGGTACTGTGTGCTAACACATGCCAGGAAATAGATTGCTACCACTTTATAACTCCACTCAGAGGTGGCCTTGGAAGAAAGTAGCTAAAAAAGCCCTCCAGAACCACAGAATGTCTACTTGTCTACTTGGCAGGGAAGGAGAGATGGCCTGAGACGCAGACCTGTGTTGATTCATAAAAGTAGCTAGCATGTTGATTAGCTGGTCAGAAACTTGGAAATAAAAATATTGGAAGAAAGGTAACAAGGAGGAAAGGACTCTTAATAAATTGATAATAAAGTTCTTAATAAATCAGTGAGTAAGATAACCTGACCTATGGATATCAGTCAGTTTTTTATCCCTGCCAGTCTTAATGGTTGTTGAATGAACCCATGAACAAAGTGCCAAGGGGGCAAGGATGGAGGCCTCACATTGACTCAATAATCTGTTTTCTTCCTCACTAAAGCTAAACCTTAGCCACGTCCCTGACCCCACACCCAATCTCTAAATTCATCCCTGAACCCCACCTCGTCTTTGGGAGAAAAGCCTACCACGCAGGTAGGAGGAGCTGAAGCAACAGAAAGACAGACTTTACCCATTTTATATGAGTGCCCAGAATCTTATCTCCTTCCTCACTGTTTCCTTAAAGTGTGATTTTAGAGTGTACAGATTATGGTTGTATGGAATTAGGTTTCTACTCATTTCACACTTTACATAGAAGATGAGAATTTGGGTCTTTTTAGAAGAAAGGCATTTAGAGGAAACTACAACTCTGTGCTGAGCTGTCATTTGTAAAATCGACTCGCTGCTATAAATACCTGAAAAATTCAGCAGGTTTCAGAACACAAACCTCTGCTAATCTGAATCTTGAAGGTGCTCCAAATGTTTCTCTTAGCTTTCTAAAGCCCCTGTGTTCTGACCTTGTATTTGTGTAAATTGTAATTCCTGTACTAATTTAGAAAACTTCAGATTTGGAAACACCACCTTAGAAGTAATGAAGATGATGGGTTTCATTTGCAAATAGGGAGCCTGAATCTCAGTCAGAGACACCGGTTTAAGGAAAGTCATACAGCCCTCAGAGTTAGGATTTAGACCCACTTTTCTGTCACGAGCCTGCTCGGGGTAATGTAGGTAGAGATATTTGCCTGACCTTTCTGGTGCACACTCCACTATTTTCACGAACAAAACAACAAGTCCATTTAGTCAACAAACAGCAATTAATAATGAAAAGTAAGCTTCCGGCCTTCATTATGAGCATCCCATTCCACATGGTCACTAAACACATCACAGTATTTTTGTTTTGTCTCTTAGCATAGAGTATATGTTGATGGCAGAGTCTGATGTAACACCTGCCCCAATTCCGTCCCTTGAGAATTCAGTTTTTCTCATATGAACAGAACTACCCATGACATCTAGTGATATATGGGTACAGTTTGTTTGTTTACCAGAAAATTAGAAAACTAGAGTTTGATGGTAGAGTGGAGAAAAATGTTATGCAATCATTGTCACTTTTGTCTGTTGAGTTCAAGATATGTAGTGATTCTAGCATTGCATAACATTATCCTTGATCTCCTGTTAAAATTCAGTATTATAAATTAAGTATAGCAAAAGGTGAGAAAAATTTATATATATGTGTGTACATACATACATACATACATTATATATATATATATATTTTATTTTATTTTATTTTATTTTATTTATTTATTTTTTTAATTCTGCCACAGAAATTTTAGGCCAATTTTCTCTCCTTGAGCCATAATTTACTGGTTCCATAACTTCTTCAGTTTCAGTTTTTTTATTTAGGTTTCCACAAGTTAGTCATCATTTAGAGTTTGCATTTTTCCTTTGTAAGCAGGTCCTATGATCCTTTTAAATTTAGGTTGTTTGAGCTGTGAAAATACTTACAAAAATAAACATCCTGTGTTTAATCTTACCTAGTTGTCAGAAAATTGTACCAATTCATACTTTTGTTTTGTTCATTGTCTTTGACTTTGTTTATTTTTATGTCACAGTAAGCCTATGATTTCTAGTCTAAATTTTTGATAATAAGCTTGTGATTATTTTAGGTTATTTTCTTTGTAATCCGTGATTATCTTATTTAGCAAAGTATCTTTTGGGATATTTAGGGGCTAAAGACTAAAAATTAAGTAGGAAATTTAATTCCAGTTTTTGAATTTATTCATGAAATATCATAGCTAGATTATTCTTTATTTCCCTGTGTCCCAGTCAAATAATTATAAAAAAAATAAGATTATTAACTGTGTCCACTTGAGCAATATAAGCTTAATTTTAAACTAATCTTTTTACCTGTTAATCCTGATTAAAGTAAATACATTAAATAACTTCATACCGGTATTTATTTCTGTACTTTTAAAACTTAGCTTCAGCAATACAAGCCAGTTTCCAAAAAAACTGCTTTGGTTACTCTTGGTGTCAGATAGCCTCCTAAATACAAATGGAAAAATCTGTCTGATTTTTTTCAGAAAATTTGCTTCTAATAATTTTATGTCCATTTAAATTGAAAGCTCAGTACTATTAATGTTTCTGAAAGGATGAGGGCAGGCTGATAAGTTTTGCCTGCACTGTAATATTTTTTTGTTACACTAGACATGTCTGGATATAACTGGTTCTTCGTAGTCATATGGTAACTTCCATCTATCATTGTTGCCCTTGCACACACAGATGCTTACGTTTTCCACCCAGTACACATCAAAATAGAAAAGTTCAGACATTCAGTTCAAATAACGTGCTATTACTGAATTCTTAACAATGGAAAATTTTTCTTTAATTTTTTTGAAATTTTTGAAAAATAAGGTGAGGACTGTTAAAGATCTTTACAGGTAATGAAACTCGGGTCCATCATGATGACCCTGACAACAAAAGGCAGTCCTGTAATACTGCCATAAAGTATCACCTCAGCACCAAAAATTCAAAACTCGGGCCTTGGCTTGTAGGTCATGTTGACTGTTTTTTTGAATTCTGAACATGTTGTTCTAGCAGACTTCCTTGACAAGGGAACAACAATAAACCTAATGTTATATTGAAACTCTTACTGCATTAAAAAGAAGAATCAAACAGATTGAAATGTGAGTAATAACCGAACTACCTCAATGTGACTCCAGGTCTCACACAAATGCAGCACTAAGAGATGCAATTCCATGCCTGGAGTTTTTAGTGCTGCCACATCTACCATATAGCTCAGACCTGGCTCCTAGTATCTTTCATCTGTTCCCAAAATGAAAGGAATTCTTGAAGGGCTAGAACTTTATCTGTAATGAAGAGGTGAAGTCTACAGTGAGGAAATGGTTTCAAAAACAAAACACCAGGGAAGCCGGAGGGCTCAGCAGGCAGGTTAAGCGCTAGCTTTGCAGCCCTGGGGACTGAGCCCTGGCCCTTGTGGACCCATATGCTGAACTGGGGCGTGCTTTCTATGCGGGAGACCCCTGGCCCAGTTCCTGCCCTGCGTAATCCCATCTGTGTGGAACAAAACCATGTCAACAAACTAATGACTTATGACTATGGAGACTGCTCTGGGTCCTTCCCCTTCTCTCTGTCTCTGTCTGTCAAAAACAATAAAATAAATCTTTAAAAAAACCCACCAATTTTTTAAAGGACAGATTTAAAAAACTAGTGCAGCATTGGCAGAAGTGTATTGAAGTGTGTAGTGATTTTGTAGAAAAATAATTATGTAGCTTTGAAAATAAATGATTTAGTACACTTTTTTGTTTCATTAAGATATCTTTTCGCATTTATTTTCTATTTAAGTGGAGGGAAATTTATCAGGCCACCCTCATAACTGAGAACATTCCCTTCTAAGGTCATATGGCTTTAGTTTCATCTTATTTTTCAAGTGCAGTAGACTATTAATACTTGTATTCATTAAAAATAACTGTTAAAGTAGTAAGTTGTTTTAGTTTTCTTATCAGTTATTAAAATGTACATAATGATTCCAATATTGGCATATGGAAATTTAGAAAGTGTGGCAGTATGCAATAAACCATTTACTCCAGTATTTGAGGAGTCATGCATGTAAGGCTGGGTGCTGATTCTTTGAATATCTGACTTGTCAATCTGTGCTTTTCCAGTTTCAATGTCAACATGTAAAAACAACAGGTGCTATGGTCTATACACAACTAATAAATGTTTTTTAAATTGTGCTATTCATCATTGGAGAAGAGTATCTGTCTATGCAAGCACATGCTCATGCACATGCATAAACAATTAAGGAAAGGTATTTTAAACCAACTAAAATACACAGACCAAAAAATTAATAACAGTGTTTGACGTAAAATAGATGCATTAAAGGAAAAGCATTCCACTGATTATGAATTTGCACCATTGTTCGTTAAATTATTTTTTTCCCCAAAATATGAAGGGCTATGAATAAAAAACACTGCCTTTTATTGTCTGTCAATATAAGGTTAATTCTCTTTAATTATCTTTACAACTCTGAGGACAAATTACATATCAGAGAATATGTCAGGATCATCTGTGGATTTAAGTTTATTATTTTCTTCATTAAAAATTAGAGATAAGTATAAAAATTTCAAACTACACCAGAAACCAGCAAGTGAACAAAATTAACATGGCATTGTTTATTCTCATCATAAATTTTTAGGCATTTTTAAATCCTTTTTAAAAAGTCTGGGGGAAAAAGGGAGACTCTTTCAAATTTAGAATTTCTGAGGGGTGAAGTTTGTCATATCACTCTAGCAATTTATGAAAAGACAGACTTTTTGGAAAAATGTATATCCTCAGCATCTCCAAGCACACATTGGGAATTGTATACTGACCCCTTTGGTGTTCCTGGGATATTGCTTCACACATTGACACCATTCTGGAGCATTTTCAAGCTAATATGTTCCACAAGCTCCTGTCTCTCCTCTTACAGGCATGCATATTTCTCTGTCATTCTGAAACTATCTTTCCTCAACCACTCTCTTCGAGTTACTACTGCTGCTTTCTCATTTCCTTCACCAACTAGTCTTGAAAGAATAGTCTTTGTTGGTTGAGTTTATTTCCTTAACATTTATTCTCTTCCAGTTCCCTTAGAATCTTGGTTCTGTTTCTAGAACTTCACTGAAAACTGTTCTCACTAAGGTTACCACGAAGAGTCTCTAAGAGACTGGGAAGGATCACTGTTAAAGGCTGTTGAAACCTCAGCTATGATAGTATCGAATCTGTACCTCCAAATGAGGCAATTAGGAGAAAGACAGCTTAGGCCCACTGTGGCATGTCTAGATGTAATGAAACAGAGCTTGTTCCCTCAAAAGTAAGGTGGCACTTTTAACATTCTGAAATGTATGCCCTCTGATTCAGAGAGAGGTGAAAGTTCAAGAATGTGATCCAGCCAAGGCAGCAGAGAGAGATTCTGAGATAGTTAAGAAATATGAAAACAGAAGCTTCACATATTTTTTAGGGAAAAATATTAATGTACATAATTCAAGTGAGAAATAAAGAAAAAGTAATAACTCAAGAATAGGGAACTTGTAAGAATTGATATTAGTTGACAAAGAATGAAACAAGGCAAAACCGGAACAAAGTGCAATTAATTCCAAAATTTATTACAAAACCAATATCAAAGTAAATACTGCAAAAGAAGCTATGAAGTATAAAGATCACGGTTTAATGAAATTATCTGGTTCATAAAATAATAGATTATTTTAATAAGGAGCAGTAGATGAATAAAGAAACCATAGGAAGAAGTTAAAAAAAATCAAACTGAACAAAGAAATACACAAGTAATTCCTGACTAAAATGTATAAGGATTTAAACTCTACCAATAAAGAGAAAGATTTTAATAGAGAGTAAAAAATAAATGCAATTATATGTTCTTTTCTAAGGTAACTTCTGTAAATATACAAGTTACATATTTTGGCCTCTGAGGCAAGATGGTTTCAATAGGTATAATAGATAGCTCCTTGTTAAAGAAACTGAGAGCTTTTTGTTTTTAAAAGTTAGAAAAATGTATCAAACAATACAAACTTTTTAATAGTATTTTTGTAGTTTCAGTAGAATTCAAGACCAGAAAAAACAAATATTGAAAATTATACAACCCACAATGAAGATGTTAGTTATGGACCTTTAAGTACATAAAACATAACAGTATATAAAGCAATTTGTTTATGAATACAAGGATTTATTCATAAAAATGCAGTATAAGGAAGAAAACATACTACTCTCAATCTTTGGTAAAATTAAGGCAAAACATGAATAAAGGTGACATGTAAATAATATAATTCAAAAATTTCATTTAAGCAATGTTATTTCATTTATATATGGAATCTAAAGAAGAAAATAAACCTAAAAAAAAAAAAAGAAAGAAATGGCAGATATGTTATCTTTTTGTCCTATAATTGAGAATATTCTCTTTTCAGAATCTATGAACTTAATTCTGAACTAAACTTAATCTTATAGTGAAGCATAAAACATTCAACATTCTGTCCATATTACAATAAATATAAAAGTTAATGTTTAAATATGAACATACGCAACTTGGAAACCAAAAAATTACTAGTACTTAAATCACAAATTCACAGTAGAGTGAGGGCTTATATTTAATTTACTTTGAAGTACAAATAAAATGTGTTAGCATGAGATTTTCATATTTTTCAAAGAGATATCACTTTAAATTTTTGAGAAACACTGATTTAAGTCAATTTAAATGAATATGCTATGCTTGGAAACTTACAGGTACAAAGTCAAACTTGAAGCAATCTTTATATGTATGGTCAAGAGTTTCTATTTCCAATCAACTGTTGGTCTTATACCTAATGTAGCATTTCTATTATAGTTAAATTTAGGAATGAGATGACCTGGTATCACCATTTCTGTTTTAATTTTTTCCTGGAAATCAAGTTAATACTATGAAAGAAATCTAAAGGAAAGAAAGAAGGAAGGGAGGGAGTGAGGGAGGAAGAAGAAAGGAGGAAGAGTGAGAAGTGATGGTATAAATATTGGAAAAGACAAAAATAGGATTGGAAGTGATAGGATTATTAATCATATCAGTGCCCTAAGGAAATGTTAGCTATTAACACACACACACACACACACACACACACACACACACACACCCCACAGAATTTTTATGAAAACAAAAGAAAACTAGAAAACATTACCAAAAAAAAAAAAAAAAGATTTACATGAATGGGCATTTATTTTTCTACTGGGATTTTTTGGTAAGATTCATTACAGTAAATATATAAATTCCCCCAAATTAATTTCTATGCTAAATTCAGTTCAAATAAACATCTTAGAATTTACAAACAATCTTAGTACTTTTAGAGTGCTTCTGAACGAACAGCGTGGAAGCAAATATTGCAAGAAAAAATTGCAAGAAAAATTCTGGAGGAACACCAATATAAATAAATAAAAGAAGGTTAATGAGAAGGAAATTGCCTACAGATCTTAAAACATATTTGTGAAGTTATAATAATGAAAACATTGAGGTATAAGAATAGTCAAGTCAATATTACAAAATTAAAAACCTGGCAACAGATGTTTGTATTTTTAATCATATATGAGTTGTCAGAGGGAAAATTGATACTTCATCTCTAGGAACTTACAGCGAGGTGAACAACTGTGTCTGAGACTGTAGGCAAATGCAAGTAAAGGACCTTCTGAGCAAGTATACATACAAAGATAATCATATGTTTATTTGCAAGTGAAGAAATAAAAGCACTTAATGTGACTGAACAAACAAAAAATGAAGTGTAAGGAGAAAAATTAAAAATCTAAGCATATTAAAAAGGGCACACAAAGTAATCTTAAATTTCTTTAATAGTAAAAAAAATAATAAAATATCTTTAAATTTTGTATTTTTTCATTATTTCTGGTTCAAGAGCAGGTGTAAATGATAAAAGATAATCTTTTAAATGATTTGATAATTTATAAAAAAACATACCTTCTTTATATTATTTAACTTTATTCCAAGTAGTGGCCTCTAGAGAACATCTATGGGATTCTGTGTTCTTAAAGATTTCTTTCTAGTTTTTGGTAAGCTCTTTATTTTATTTTATTTTTTTATTTTTTATTAAATTTGTTGGAGTGACATTGGTTAGTAAAATGATACAGGTTTCAAGAGTACAATCTATAATACATCATCTATGTGTTGCACTGTGTGCTCACCACTCAGAGTCAATTTTCCTTCCATCACCATATATGTAATAATTGAACCTCTTCCCTCCTTTGCCACTCCCCTCCCCTAATTGCTTGTCCTCTGGTAACCACTAGGCTATTGTTTGTGTGTAGGAGTTCTTGTTTGTTTGTTTATTTGTCTTGTTCCTTTGTTGCTTTCAGGTAAGCTCTTTAAAGCAGAAACAAAGCTGACTAAGGGTGTAGTAAGTAATTATGGAGGGCTCCCTACAAAATAAACTTTAAATGTCACAAACAGAGACTTATCAGAAGACAAGCTTTCTGCCTAAGGACTTCACAGGAGAAAGCATTGACCTTGCTAGGGCAGTGTTTAGATAGTGCTTCATTTATAGACAGAATAAATGAAATATGACGCTTTATTGTGCAACTATAAACAATGCAGGTGGAGCATGACTTCTTTAAAAAAAAAAAAAGATTAAAACATAATGGTGAGAGTTGTGCCTCCTCTCTATCATTCCAGAGGTCAGCCTGGTCAGAAAAAAAAGTTGTTCTAATGGGAACTCTCATCCACAGAATCCTTTTTTCTCAATGTTTTTCTTTGCCAGAGAAAACAAACTTTCAGATCAGTCCTTTGCCTCACCTCCTGAGTTGCTTTTCAAAGACTTCCCTGAAAGCATGATAGGGGAGTGGACAGAGTCCTAGCCAGAGGAAAAGGAAGCTGATGCTGATAATCACATGTTGTCTAGCTTTCTACAAGTTCACTTCTTTCTCTGAAAAGGGAACATGAAATTGTCCCTACAGCCCGATACACTGGGTCTTGATTTTTTTCATTTAACATTTACCTACATAATGTCCCCATACATTATCTGATTACTTCAATGTGTTAAGGACAAAAGACTATGACATATTTATTTTATATTCCTCACAGTTCTACCATGGAGTTAGGAACTATTATGTAGTATTTATTACTTCTGTGGGCCATCACAAATTTTGAATTGAATGAGAATTACCTTCCATATTAACATGTTGAGACCATTTTAAAGGTCTAGTTGATAAACAAACATAAGATTTTATTACTATATTTACTCTCATAATAATGGAAGTTAGAGGTTTATTATCTCTTACATTTCTCTCCTTTGTTTTGCCTTATTTAGTCCACACGTATTAGGGTCCAAATTCTATTACAGTGAATTCTTAGCAGGTGGTCTAAATTATATTGTTCCTTAATTTTTTTGTTGTTGTTGTATTTAGTAATACTTCAAAGTTGGCTGAAGGCTAGAAATAATTCTGTTATATATAATTTTTATACTTTTTTGATAGAAATAGTTTTAGGTTTTATTTTAGGATAAAATTATCAGTCACTAACACTAATCCTCATTTTATTTTCAAAATGGTCACACCTTTTTTATCAACTTCAATCTTAACTAAACTAGTTTTTTCCTAAGTGGAAGTGTATTTTCTTAAAGATATCATATATCTTAAGCCACAATCAGTTTATTGTAGGTGAACAATCTTTTGTGCATATTTATAAAATTTAAAAAGCTCTGAAAACTGAAAACTGTTAATGACTCATTTAGAGCCAGAAACAAACCCAAACAGACATGGACTGACATGAAGCTATTTATATCTTTATCCAATTTTGTACATTTTGTCACAAAATATAAAAATATTAATGTGCTTTATTTCAGAGTGTGGCCCTAGACCACTCTGCATTATTCTCTAAATTGAAAAAAACTTAAAATTCCCAAACACACTTTTGATTCATATAATGATTTTGATCAGGTCAGTAGAGATCACAATGCTTATTTTTAGAATTAGTCTTTGCAGGTAATTCTTTATCCCATTTCTGTTGGTTTGCTTGCTTGCTTCAACTCCAATTCTAAGATCTTGTTGATGTCTCTTTCTCCTATAATCTACTCACAATTCCATCTTGATATTTTCTAAACTACAGATTAACATATAATAATATTGGAAAAAGTGGGGCATGGAAAAAATTAATCTATAAATATATAGATGACTATCAAATAAAATGTGGGGAAGCCAGGATGGCTCAGTGAGTTAAGCACTCACTCTGCAGCCCTGGGGACCGAGGATCAAATCCCGGACCTGGCTCCAGCCTGTGCAGACCCATATGCTGAACTGGGGTGTGCTTCCCATATTGGAGGTCCCCAGTTCGGTTATCCCTGGGGCAAGCTTCCACTGTGGGAGGCCCCCAGTGCATAGGGGTGTGCCTCCCACAGGGGAGACCCCCAGCTTGGTTCCCACCCTGCACAGCTCCCACCCATTTGTGTGGACCAAAACCATGTCAAAACCAACCAACCAACCAACCAACCAACCAACCAACCAACCAACCAACCATACAAAAAACTGATGATGTACAACTATGGAGACTTCTCTGGGCTCTCCCCTTTCTCTCTGTCTCTCTCTGTCAAAAACAATAAAATAAATCTTAAAAAAAAAAAAAAAGAAATGAAATGCAAGTGACTACTGGTATCCTCCCTCCCTTTTTTTTTTTGTACCTAATCATAGGACTGTAGGTAGTATTATAACTTTGTGTTTTCACTACACATTTCAAGTTCCCTCTACCCTCAACCAAAAACTTAGTTGGTTATTGTTCTATACTTTGTTGACGGACCCACACCTTTATTTTTGAGGGAGCTGAATCTTTTGTAGACTTGCTTATATGAAGTTTTTATAGTCTTACATTGACTTTTATCCCTGGACAGGCTTTATGAAATCCCCTTAACCTTCCCTAGATTCCAGATCTAGTTCTTCCTATTTTCTTTGTGAAGAAGGTACCTACCTTCAGCCCAATTCTGAGGATCAGTTACCCACAGCCAACATGATACAGAGTCTTTTATGTCTCATTGACATAAAAACTAAAAAAAAATGCCCATATCAACTTCGAATTTAATGGAACAATTTTGTTGTCATGTAGAAGAATGTATCCATTGGGTCTAAAACTCTAAATCAGCAGAGTCTTCTGTCACCAGGATAAAAAACAACCCTTTTGCTGACCCTGAAGTCACCCTTGAGTGGCTACAGAATACACTCCTGCCTGGTGCCCACACTCACTGCAAAGCCAACATATAAATTACAAGGCTCAAATATCTAACCTCCTCAGTCAACTGAACAAAGGAAATTCTTTAGGCAGCCATACTTGTGGGTTGAAAGAGAAAGTATAATGTAGCAGAATTAAGCACCATGTGTACATCAAACTTACTTGTGCTGGTGGGGTCTGCTAAACCCACTGAAGTACTTACCATTTCTATTTGTATCAGGGATGCTACTATGTATACTTAAGTTAAGGGGTTTGTAGTATTGAGATGTCCATGGGCATCTCAGTTGACATGGTCAAGAAGCAACTACCAGAAGCAATAGTTATAGAACAACAGATACAGAACCGGATATAGGGCAGCAGCTGTTACTGGATTTGCATCACAGTGAACCACTGTAATTCTCCAAGAAGTATCTGTACAAACTAGAGGACATAGAGATGTGATAGAAATTACCGTTCCTGTGTTTTTCAAGACTTTGATGGAGGCACTGACTTCTGCAATTCCTAAAAAATGCAACGTTGCTTTTGTCTTATTATTTTCATAGGGAATGAGATCTCCCATAGCTTCCACTTTGTTGTTTCCATCTTAATAGCCCTCACTCCACATATTAAGTAGCCAATATGCAGATTCTCCCAGTTGCTGAAGATATCTATTCTAACAATAGATTCAGAAATTGTGGTAATACCCACAGGATGTGTTCACAAGCCCTTGCAACACCATGATATGAATTCAAGCCCAAATTTCATTTATCACCCAATCCCTCTTCTCCCCATAAAGATCCTCTTCATTTGGTGAAACACTATAGTGTACTGGGCCCCAAGGATTAGCATTAGGACAGTTCACCTGACCACACAATTTTCAGTGCACAGTTTTAGTATGTGTTACAGGTCCTAACAGTAATATTTATGCTGATTTATATGATGTTTATAATAGGCATTGTCAATGTTCCACATCGTTATACTCAGATCTCTCTTACCATTTCTGTGAATTTCTGTAATTCTTCTAGAAACTGCCTTTGGACTAATGGAACCACTTTGCCTGCAGGTAAAGAGAACCAAAGTACTTGGGAATACACACCTGACACCCAGGGTGGCCTTTAACCAATGTCGATGGATACAAAAATATGAAAGCCTATCTCCCTTATCCCTTTGGCTTGAGTTGGGGCAACCATTAAGGTCTAGTTTATGTTCCAGAGATCCCCCAAAGGCAAGCTGAGACTAAGATGTTGTCTGAAATTGCACTTTGGTTTAGATTTTCTTCTTCCTTGTCCAGCTTACCCCACTTCCTTCCAGGCTTCTTTGGGGAGCACTTTTTAAATATGACACCTACACGGAAATCCTCACTTCTGAGTCTACTTCTGACCAAATCTGAGACAATTATCATGGGGTTTGTCCTTAAGAATTTCCAGCTTCCTCTCCATTTAAGAAATTCAGTGCAGTGAATTGATTCAGGGAGCAACGGCTTGGAGGCTCAATCCTGGAATTTGTTTTCCAGGCTGAGTTGTTGCTGCTTTTTGTTTGTTTTGCTTTGGTTTGCTTATATAGATCACATGGGATCTTAGGGGTTGAATAACCTTTCTGGACCTGAGGACCTCCAATCAATCAACAAGGCAAAGTAGTGTGTGTCAAATGACTCTGAATATTATTATGTGGATTAAGTGCTGCTAATGAGGCATCTCCCACGGTGGTTTTCAGCCTGCAGAGAAAAGAGAGTGCATACTTTTCAAGATGGTTGTGTCTGTTAATCTGATTTTATTTATTTTTTTTAAACCCATATCTAAAACTTTGCCTCATATACATATAATTATATTTCATTTGTTCTACTTCAAAATCTCAGAATCTAATCTCAAGTATATTTCTTCAGGTCTTTGCCAATATAACTTGGCAAAATGTTGCATTCTTTTTGGTCTATAAGCTTTTTCTTCCTGGGTGTAATTTTCTAATGGCTTCTTGGAGTATGCTGGTCTTGGATGCTAGTAATTGGTATAAAATAAGGCATTGAAGGATATCAGAAATAGGTTTTAAGAAAATTTACACCACCTCGAAAGGTAACTGCCTCAGGGAAGGTGTTTATATAATTTTCAGGGAAGGCAGGAATAGCTCATCAAACACTAAAGAAAAACTATTTCTTCTAGCAAGTGATGTTTAGTGACTTGTAATATTCAAAGTACTCTGAGTTTTTGGAGTTTTCTCACTTGTCCTAATTATGATTGTAATTCCAATGTCTTAACTTTCAATAAGAGACACCGTGTCATTTGAATTCAACTGACATAATTCAGAAACCACAGGATTAGACTGTGCATTTACTTTTCAGTTTCATCAGCCTTGTAGAGATGAGAACTAATTTTAGGCTAATCATTTTAATGCCTTGGCTTTTTGAATGCCTTAAGCTGAGAATTTAAAACTTTTAACTTGTCATATCCTTTCTTTTAAAGCTCAACACATTGAGAAGTAGTTAATTCACTTTAAAGCTCTTGCATTCTTTATGTCCATTACACTGTTCTAAAGCAGCAACCATTCACTTCCCCAATTCCTTGCCTTTAATAGTATCACATTCTTCCGGCACCCCTGTTTCCTGATGAAAATTTGACTGCCATTTGAATTGTTTTTCTCCTAATAATCAATTGTCTCTTTTCTGGGGAAAATGCTTTTACTTCTCAGAAGTTTAATTAGGGAATGTCTTTATATGGAATTCTTTTGTTTTCTCTTACCTGGGGTTCACTTAGTCTCTTGAATCTCTAGGTTTACCGGTACATCTTTTACCAAATTCTATAAATTTTTAGCCATTATTTCTTTGAATACTTTTCCAGTCTCACGGTCTCTCTCTTCTCCTTCTGGAAATTTGGTGATACAAATAGTAGCTCTTTTGTTTTGTCTCACCAGTTCATGAGACTTTTTACTCAATCTATCTTCTCTCTGTTCAGATTATGTAAATTCTACAGATCTGCTCTCAAATTCACAATTCTATCTTCTGTTATATCTACTCTATTATTGAGCCCATCAATTGAGTTTTTATATCTGATATTTTATTTTTTAGTTATATAGCCTCCATTTTAGTTAATTTTTATAACTTATTTGCTGAGATTTTTCTACTTTCTCATTTATTCTAACAAAATTTAAAATGGCTTGATGAAGCATTTTTATAATGGTTTCTTTAAAATTCTTGTCAGATAATTCCACCATCTGATTCTTCTCAGTATTAGAATCTGTTGATTATTTTTTCTCATCCATGTTGTGATTTATCTGATATGACAATTGATTTTCTGTTGTATCCTGGCCATTTTGGATATTATATTAGGAGACTGTGGAACCTATTTAGTCTTCTTTAGAAGACAATCCTCTGGTGAAGTACAGCCAAGGGCTGGGCGTGTGTGTGTTTTTTTTTAATTTTTTGCTGGACTTCTCTGACACCGTCCCAGCAAAAGTGAAGCTCTAACTCATAGCACTCATCTGTTAAGCCAGAAATCTATATCTAGTGAGGCTATCCTTCAAGAACTAACGTAAAATAAAAATAGTCTCAGGTGAATGAAGACTAAGAGAATTCAGATGTAGCCAATGGGTTTGCTCTAAGAGAATTGCATAAGGAGCTAGCTGTTCAGATAAGAGGGAAATGACATTGGAAGGAAAGGTTAAACATTTGGAATCATGGAAGAGGCAATGAAATTTATAAAGGGATTACACAATAGCTGGGGATCTGGGGCAATAAGAAAGAGCTGAGCTATGTGGAAGTACAGGCCAGTGATCCAGAAGATAAGGCTGTGTAACTAGAGGGAAGGGGTAGGTTTAATTCAGGGGCCAGCAGGCTTTGCAGCTAAGAATGCAAGCAATGAAGAAGGGCAGGGAGCTATATAGAGATACAGATCAGCAGATTTTGTGGCCCAGGACACAGAATGGTGTTGGTGACATTGTTTGGTGTAAAGGCTGAGCTAGTGTTACTGAGAGATTGGTGACATTGAAAAAAATAAATTGAGCAAATAAATAAAAATGCTAAGGATTATGGGAACCAATTTCTCACGTTGAAGACTATATTAACAAACTCAGAAAAGAAGCCTAGAAACTGCTGAGGTGTAGGGTTACAATTGGGGGTGTTAGTGTGAACTCATTGTTTCATAATATATTTATACAAATAAATATAAAAATAGTTATAGAAATATGAATGTGCATATGTTTATATATGTGTGTATATATACATTCATATATTTCCTAGCTCTATCAGCTAAGAGGGACTGGAAGGAAAAACCTAGCAATAGCAATGGGCACTGCTAAGCAGGCCCTGATCTTGGTTACTGGTAACTATCTTCCACTGCAAAGAATCAGAACTTCTTGTGCGAATGGCTGACTCTAGGGGTAAGTCCAGAGAACAAAGTGAGCATGGAATATCTTGAGGTGCCAAAAAGTAAGAATACTCACTGATAAAGACACATCAAAAGGACACAGGAATCATCTGGAAGAGGCTCACTGGCCAAGTACAGGGAAAAAAAAAGAACATCAAAATAAATAATAGTAAATGATTTCAACATTTTAAATAAATAAAAATCCATTAGCACACAATCATAAATTTAAAAAAGGAATAAATGAGTAGAGTATCTTTTCAGGAAAAAAAAAAAAAGAGAAAAAGAGGGAGAACGTAACAGTGAACTTTATCACTTTGTAAAGAAAATCTACATTAGAGGACAGAGGCTCATAAAAACCTATGGAAAAGCAATATGTAGATGATGAATTTTAGAAATGTACACTTGAAACCTATGTAGTTTTACTAATGCCACCCAATAAATTTAATAAAAATTAAAAAAAACAACTTATGGAAAAAAACTTTCTGAGGACAATAACTCTAGAGCTGAGACAAATGTCTTCAATACCTTAGACTTGAAGTTGGCAAAATGTGAAAAATATATTCAATTTTTCACACTTTAATATACATTAATATTTAATTTTACAGACCAAAAGTTTCAGCAAGTTAATATAAGGGCTTCTCTGTGATACTTGACTTAGGCCAGACTTCCTGTTTTAACTTATAACCTGTCACCCTGTCCCCATCCCCCATCACAATCAATATTAGTGCTACCAGCTAGCTAATTATATAGATCTTTTCTGCTCTTTCTGGATTCCTTAAGAGTGTTACTGGTCTTTACCTTTACCAAGTATTTGGGACAAAAGCAGCCCAGCCTCAGACATGGACCATTCAGTATGTTTTATTTAGGTACCAAGTTCTCCTACATTGGAAATACTTCTATTCGTAAGTCCTTGAGATGTGTCATCAGTCTATGATTGCATCCATATAATCAGGTACAATTTAATAAAATAAACAGTTAGTTATTGACTCATTTTACTTTTCATAAGAACAGTTTGTTCTATCAGAAAAGAATGAAATGGTAGAACATTTATTGAAATCATTAGTTTTTGTTTTGTTTTGGGGGGAGGGCTAGGCCCCACTTGTGTCCTAGTCTCATATGTATCTGCTTTTATAGATTTTTTTTTCTTTCTCATCTACTACAAAGGAATCATCTATTTTTATTTACATTTTTAGCTTCCAAGAAGTAGCTTTTGAAGCTCTAATCTATCTCTGCCATTGCAACCAACTGTTTCATCAACTGTTTTTTTAAATATTTTATTGTTTTTGAGAGAGACAGAGATAGAGACAGAGAGAAGGGGGAGGTCCAAGAGCAGTCTCCATAGATGTATATCATCAGTTTTTGTTCCACACAGGTGGGCAGGGGCCACACCAGTCAGGAACTGGGCTGGGGGCCTACCACATGGGAGGCATGCCCACTTGAGACAGGGGCCGAATGGGGGTTGGGGAGCGAGAACCAAACTGGGGGCCTCCCACATGAGAATCACACCCCATTCAGCATATGTGTTTGCATGGGCTGGGGCCAGGATTCAATCCTCGATCCCTGGGGCTGCAAAGCAAGCACTCAACCTGCTGAATCATCCTGGCTTCCCCTGTTTTGTCAATTATTATAAAGAGCGGGCTTAGAAAATTATAGTCAATCCATTATATTTAGTATTTCTTATAAGAAGTCTTAAGGATTCACACAAAATATTAAGATTCAAGCATTGGTCTCTCAAGCATTGGTCTATCAAGTAGATGTGTGTAATAAAGAAGGATGGAAGGCAGTAAAGAGCAAAAATGAAAAGTTTAAATTGCTATTTGAATTTAAATGTATTTTATTTATTTAAACTCTTTTATTTTGAAATAATTATAAATTCACAGAGACTTGCAAAAATAGTATAGAGAGGTTTCATGTACTATTCACCTGGTTTTCCCCAAAGATTGCATCTTATGTAGATATAGTACAGTATTAAAACTTGGAAACTGATATTGAAATGATGTGTATATATTGTTTTGTGTCATTTTATTTCATCTGTAGATTTGTATAGCCATTAGTACAATCAAGATATGGTAGTATTTTATCACAACAAAGATCTGCCTTCCTTCTGCTACTTTTTTGTAGTTATAGACTTTTACTTTCACCATCCCTAACCCCTAGCAACTACTAATCTATTCTCTATCTCTACAATTTTTTCATTGTGACAATGCTTTATTAATGGATTTGCAGAATGTAAGCTTTTGATATTAGACTTTTTCTTTTATTTTTAATTGTCAAATTTATTAGGGTTACATTGGTTAGTAAAAATTACATAGGTTCCAGGTGTAAAACACTATATAGTACTTTGCCTATGTGTTACAATATATGTTGACTGCCCAGAGTCAGCTTTCTTTCCATATATGGTGATGAAAAGATATTAGACTTTTTCATTCACCATAATGTCCCTTAGATCCATCCAATTTGATGCCTGTATCAATCATTGCCTTTTATTGCTGAGTAGTGTTCCATGATATGTATGTTGAAGACTTGGTTTAGCTATTTATCTAGCAAAATAAATATATATTGTTTTTCATTTTTAGCTATTACAAACAAACCTGTATATGTATATTCATGTACAGGTTTTTATTTTTTAGGACAAGTGTCCAGGCTTGTGGTTGCTAAATATTATGTTAAATGTATGTTTAGTTTTTAAAGAAACTGCCAAACTCTTTTTTGGAGTGAATGGACCCTTTTACATTCCCATCAATTGCATATGAGAAATCCAATTTCTCTAAATCTTAGCCAGCATTTGAAGTTGTATACCTCTTTTCTTTTATTATAACTATTCTAATAATGGTGTTGTGATATTATGTTAATTTTTATTTTCTAGTGACTAGCATTGTTGCACATCTTTCATGTCCTTTTTTTGTCACCTATGTACTCTCTTTTGTGAAATAACTCTATGTGTTTCACTTATATTTAAATTGGATTGTTTGTATTTTTACGGTTGAGTTTCAGAAGTTTCTTTAAAATAACATATTCTAGATTTGGGTCCTTTGTAAGATATATTGTTTGCCAATATTTTTTCCCATTTTGTAATTTGTATTTTCATTCTTTTAGCAGGGTCATTAGTTTAATAGCATTTTAAATTTGATTAAGTTATGTTTATTGACTTTTCTGTTATGGAACATTGCTACGGACTGACATTGTGCCATCCCTCTCCATGATTCATATGCTGAAGCCTAATATGATGGTATTTGAAGATAGGGCTTCTGGAAGGTAATTAGCTCATGAGGCTGGAACCCTAGTGAATGGAATTAGTGCACTTATAAGAATATACAAGGTCAGGGGAAAGCCGGGACGGCTCAGCGGGTTGAGCGCTCGCTTTGAGGCCATGAGGACCGAGGATCGAATCCCGGCTCCGGCCCAGGCAGGACCCACGTGCTGAGCTGCGGAGTTCCCACAGTTCGGTTCTCTAACTGTCTCTGTCTCTGTCTCTCTCTCTATCTGTCAAAAGTAAAATAGAAATAACTATGCACTGAAG
>PVKE010030419.1:0-19638 GCA_004027555.1 Craseonycteris thonglongyai
CCGACAGAGCCAGACTGGCCTGTAACAATGACCCCAAGAGGAAAAGACTATCTTTGCTGCCTTGCATCTCTCTGGGCTTGTCTAATGTTTTCTCTTAAAAGCCTGAACTTTGCTTTGTAACAGATAGACTGCTGGACCATGCAGAGAAGAATTAATTTTATTACTTTAAAACAAACCCAAACAGTGAAGCCTACTTTGCTTAAGCCCGGGGGAGGGGTGCAAGATGTAAGTGAAGTCTCCAGATAGTAAGGAGATAGGCCAGCAAGTCAGAAGGAGCCTCCAAGGGATCCTTCTTGAGGGCGGAGAAAACAGGTGAATGATGTTCCAGTGAGGATTAAGTCAGAACTAATATATCTGCTGCTCAAAACGCTTTCTGTTGAATCCTGCTACCACCCCAATTCACACTGTTGGCCATTACAGAAATCTGCAAATATCCTCTAACTGGTTTCCCTGCCCTGGGCACTCTTCCTGTATGCATGCATTCCTGGCACTCTTAGAGGTCAAGCTTTCTCTTCAACACAACTCACAGTGAGAAATACATTTTAGAAGACAGGATGGTATACACGTATGTTTCTTTACTGTTTGTCTCTGGGTGTGTCTACCTACCTACCTGTATATTGTCTATCTAAGTGAGACAAAAGTTTTATAAAACTATATTTTAATGTATGTGAGATACTTGTAAATTCTGGTATTTTCTATTTTATTCTAGTCTATCCTTTTATTTGGAGGGAAAAAAGTGCTAGTCCAAGCCTACTTATAAAGCTTCCATGACCCATCTAAATAGATTCCCGGAGAAGGGGTGACACAGAGCTTGAAGTTTTCAGTTCTGAAAGCATTGCTTTGATTATGTCCTTAGTTTCTTAGTAAATCTCTGATGGCCTTCTACTGCCTTCTATATGAAGTCCAAATTTCTTGGCTGGAAGGCTCCTAGTTCCCCCTGAAATCCATTTTCCTGACAGGAGGCAGCAGGCTGTAGTGGGGGCTTTGGAATCAGATGGGTGAGAACTGAAGGCTGGTCTATGGCACTTACCAGTGCCGTGACCTTGGACAAGGTAACTTAATTTTTTATATTCCTGCACCCTCGCCTGGATGGGAGGGAAATTTTTGGAGGATGCCAGAGTCTAGTTCCTTTCCTGGTACTCCTCAGAGGAGGAGACAATTTCTTCTAGTCCTTCTAAGCAGCCTTGTCGTCCTATCTTCCAACTAACCACTTATGAATAATGTTTCTGGTTGCTTGTCTGCAACTGTGGGGAGTACTTGTCTTCCTGAACTTCATTTCAGCCAGAAATTTGTTATTTGACATCTTCTTGTTTGACATCTTGTTTTGGATGCTGAATTTTGAACAAAATAATTCAAGATGGTGATGCAGAGAGAAGCTGATTGTTGGCTCTTCCTACAACCTGCCTTTAGGGACCACATATTGAGCATTTAAAATTTAAACACCGCAGCAGCACATAACTTGAGGTTTCAGCTCTAAGATAGACAGACGCTCACCATTACTGAGATGGATGATGTAATAATTAAACTACTATTTTGTGCAGTTTCACCTGAAGGTCCTAAAGCTTTAAGAACATCTGGTGGCAATTTGTAGTTAACACAACATTATTTTGCATTTATTAAGTGTTGATAATGTACTAGGTGTTATAGAGAATACAGTCCCTCTTCAGAGGTCAAGGGAGAGAGCAAATATAATATATCCCCCCAAAAAGATGGTGAGGCTTTTATAATAGTTAAAGATTGTCCCTAAAATCCCTTTCTAAGTTAGTTGAAACTTTCTTATTTTGTAAAATGTGGTCATTTTTATAAAACTTCTGCACTTTACAAAATATGTTTACATAGGATGTCTAATTTAATTTTTACTTTAGCCTTGCTGCATTGTGATTTTGTGAGCAGCAAGCAACAACAACAACAAAACACCCAGATTCGAACTGCATTCAGCAATAAGAAAAGTTACATTCGTCTTAACTCTAAACCCTGAAGTGTACTGGTCTCAGAGTTATTAATCCAGCTGGTTGCTGAGGACTCAGGTAATTTTCTCTCTTTTCATTCCATCATCTAGGTCATCAGCTTCAGCCAGTGCCACTTTCCCTCATGGTAGTAAGAATTCTGTCAGTAGTGCTGGGACTACCCATCTCATTATTTATGTCGAGCTCAAAATCCCTCACCCAACTGTGGAAGAGAAGTTTTTCTCTTCCCCTAATTAGTCATGTTAGGTAATGTATTCACCCCATGGGGATGGGGTGGTGACCTACAGTGACTGGCTTGGGTTCCTGAACCCATTACTGGAAAGGAAGGGTGTAGTTACTGATTGCCATAGACCTGTTAGAATGCACTGCTGGAGCTGGGCATGGAGCTAACTGCTCTGGGTCATGTGGAAGGGGTGGATGAAAGAACGAAGTCAGGGCTCTACTAGGAAAAAAGAAGAGGGGTGTGGATGCTGGTAGCACTTAACAGGGTTTACTGCAAGTATTGGATGCTAATTTACAGGGGAAAAACCAGGGCTTATGGAAGTTGCATGACCACCCAAGATCTCACAGTTAAGTGGGTGGCCAAATGGAGACTTCTAATTACAAATCTATTGTCCACCGTAGCAGTAGAACCAACCCAAGACAAACCCAAGACAACCCAAAGCAGAGGTTTGTCTGTAGTACCTCTTGCTCTTTCGCCTCCCTCATCTGCTTTCTTTACAAGTTAGAAACAAAAGCACTCGTGGTTGTTGCTTCATCCCAGTCATTGATAGTGATGCTCTCAGCTAGGAAGATCTGAGTTACTTTCGGGGCCCAACCAGTACTACTCACAGGGGTCTCCCACAGACATTTATCCAAGCTGGGGCAATTTTGTCTGGACCAGCCCTTGTGGTTCTTATTATGATTGCAGGGTGTACTTCAGTACAATCATCTGGGAACTCTGAGGATCCAGATTTATTACTCATGAGTCCTGGAAGGTACACAGCATGCCCACAGGCCACACAGTGAAATTGAGAGGAGACAGTGAAGGAGAACAAGGGAGAGAGGAAGGGAGAGAGAGAGAGGGAGGGGAGACCTGGGGCTCTATCTTTGTTAGGGTCTATGGGTGGTATATATGTCTAGGGTTTTGGAGATTCACTCTTTATTGAATTAAATTAAAGCATAAGACTGGGAATTAGGATGTGGGAAGGAAGAAGTGGTCAATTATTTAGGTTACCAAGCACATTCTGAAAGCTGGAACTTCGTGGGTGGAGCAGTCTATTTCCTTATCTGGTTCTTTTGCTTTTAGCTGTGATCTATAGCTGGCAACATATTTACTCAAGTTGGATTACTTTTGAAATGGATGCCTTGATAATCAAAAAGCTTAATGTCATGCATTTACACTGTAAGCATAAAGGTACCAATTTTGCAGTCATGAACCCTAGAACATTGAGCATATTTGTTTCTTTGGGCTTCCATTTTTCAAGGAGGGTATTAGAACTGTTGTGACATTTGCTAAGAATTCCAGTTTTCATGAATTTCACAACTCTTTCCTTTTCCCCCTGGAGCCTCTGCTTATCAGTGTTTTTAGTCTTTTTGTAAATGTGCACCACAACTGTATTTATATGATGACCCAATGCAAACATGTGCACACATGGTCCCAAATTAAAGTTTAATAGAAAAATATTTATCCTCAGTACAGAATGTAATGCACTCTTCTAGAATAGTCTACTGTAGTCTATTTTATATCTTATCCTATCTCAACTTATCTTTATCTTATTTTATTTTTAAAAATTCTGGAAGAAAATGGACTCACATTGATTTCCTGATTCATCCATGAATATTAACCTTTATTAAAGATTTCAGGGTCAAACTGAAACTGTATTTTTGGGCCTTAGACTTGGCAAGTCTGCGTTTTTCTGTTCTCCCACCCACTACCAGCCACCAGTAAAATGTTACATTTCATTTCCTTGAGACCCTGGCTTCTGCTTTCCCCTATGACAATTGCTCACTTAGATACCCTGACATTTAGCTCACCAGTGTGCTAACAATCTTTGTTCTGCCCAACACTCCGTGGCTCATGCTTTCATGAAATCCACTGGTTTGATCCCATTGAGTCCTGACAGGTCCTTTAGTCACCGATGGGTCTCTCTTGACTTCTGACACCTGTAAGTCAGAAATGAGACACAGAGCAACTATTCTTTTTTAGCACAGAGATAAATGAACAGACTGGATCATTAAAAATGGTGAGCCACTTCTTTCAACAGCTTTATGTATGATCAGATTCTCTCATTCTCTTTTTACCTGCCCTCCCCACTTCCTACCCCTCCTCCATCGTTTCCCTTCTCAGAGTAAGGCGCTAAACCTCATTACCACGAATGTTTGACACTGGCTTTGCCTGAAGAGCTGTACCTCTGCCCAGATTCCTGCAGAAATGCTAGATTCATGCAGGTTCACCAGCAATGTTCACCCTCAGAAATCCAGCCCAGTCTAGCTAGTCATAAGTACATAAATCATTTTAGGGAAGGTGAAAGTTCAGCTGGCCCAATTTTTCTCCTCTGTTTTTGGTTTATCTTAATTCCGTTTTGCTATTTTTTCACCACACCCTCAATCTTCTCTGTCTCCAAAAGAAGCATAACTACCCCTCCTCAACTTTTATAAACTCTGTTAGAGCCACTTTCTTCAATAACTAATTCCATATGTTGCGTACACGAGCTCCACCAGGATCCTCCCCTCGCGCGCTCCTGTCTGCATGGCATCACTCAGTGTTTGAATCATTACAAGTAAAAGGCGAAAATGCTCTCCAACCCCGCAGCAGTGGGGCCTTCTCTAGTGTGCTCCACGTGTTCCATCATTTAAAAGGTTTTGTGGAAGTTTTTCTAACCCAGTGAAAAACAGCTGGCCTGCATTTGCTGTCCTGCTCCTCCTTCCCTTGAAAGGCCATGGGGCCCGCATGGTGCTCTTCCCTGCTCTGGACACTGTGCTTCCTGAGACAAGGGAGAGAAACAGCCAGGATCTTCCTTAGAGGGGTCCAGTATGAACACTGAGCAGACAGAGCACACCTCTGGTTTTCCGGTCAGTTTCCCCTGCAAACACTCAGATTTCAGATGTTTTTATTTTTTTATTATTTATTTATTTATTTAAAAGATTTATTTTTATTGTTTTTGATAGAGAGAGATATGGAGACAGAGAGAAGAGGGAGGGCCCAGAACAGTCTCCATAGTTGCGCATCATTGGTTTTTCCACATAGTTTCATTCCACAGGTGGGAGTGGGGCTGCACAGGGCAGGAACTGGGCTGGGGTCTTGCCCTGGTGAGAACTGAACTGGGGGCACTCCCCAGTTCAGCATATGGGTCCACAAGGGCCATTTGATCCTCAGACCCCAGGCTGCAAAGTGAGCACTTAACCCACTGAACCATCCCGGCTTCCCTTAGATTTCAGATGTTTTTAACTGCAGCTGGGCACAGGGCTGATGAGTTGTTCTTCTTCTAAGTGACTTCCCTTATCTTTGTTCTGATTCTGTTCTGATTTGTGCCCAGATTTGACTGTTTCATGAGGGACACACTCTGTTGTCAGTTTTCTGCTCCCAGACCAATCATTCCATTTCTTACTAATAATGCTTTTACCTTTTAGGTGGATGTAGCTTTCCCTTGTAATCTTTTCTGTGCTCTAACAGGCTTTATCACCCTTTATTCCCTCCCACACTCTCTAAAATGGGAGAGGGAGTCTTGCCCGCCTTGCCCAGGGCCAGGGCTCCACAGGTGCTCAGAGCCACAAATAGTTCCCAGGGCCTGGCAGGGCTGCGGTGAGGAGTTGCATGTCATTACTGTTGGTTTCTAAGTTTGACATTATATGCTGCCAGGAAGCTGCTTTAGAGCGCTTGCCATGCCTCCCAGGCACAGAACCCCACGAGTGTGGTCAACCAGTACAGGTTGTGCCAAGGCTCATGAAAGCGAGCGTGGTGCATGGTATTTTTTTTCACAGTACCAATTTCTTCCTTCCTCCCGCTTCTCAATATTTTAAAGATGTAATTGGATTTGCTGACACCCGTTGTTGGAAGCACTTCTAAGCCAAAGGGTGTTAAGATTCCTATGTCTCTCATTTGAGAAACATTATTTAAGGGGGCTCTTTTGTTTGACCCCATAATATAGTATTCAAGTAAATAAGCTGATGCCAATCTGCCTAAATAAAACATCTGAGCTCTGCTACCTATTCACTGTGTGTCTTGGGAAAGTTACTTAATCTTTCTGTGCCTCAGTTTTCCATCTGTGAAATGGAGCTGATAACACTACTCTTATGAGAACTAGATCACTTAAAGCATGAGAATGCTAGGAGAGAGCCTAGCACAAAGTAAGTCCCCAATATTTATAGGCTAGCATTATTTGGCACTTCTGTGTTCTAGCTCCATTCTCCAAAACTTCACCCTAGGAATACTTCCATGAATGGACAGTTAGGAGATTCCTATTAGGTCACATTGGCCCTTGGAAGTGTACTCTATTTTTCCATCTCTAGTTATATTTCGCCAGCTTCTAAGATCCTAGACTTATGAATAGTACAGATGTAGGGTTTTTGCATTTCAAACTCCTCTAAGGAGCACGATGATTAGCAGGGAAAACAAAAGAGGTTTTCAGACATGTCCTCTCTCTCCAGGGAAACAGCTATGTCACTCCTCCAGTTGACCTCAGAGAACCAGTAGGAACCAGCCCCACCCTGTTTTCCCTATTTTATTACCCCTATTACCTGCTCTGTTTGGCATTTATTCATGATGTTGGATTGGCCTCTAAGGTATGTCTTTTGTTTAGGCAGTTTAACAAAATCACATTTTGCTGCAACACTCATTGTAATGATAGTGGCAGGTGTTATTGCTTGACTCTCTAAACTGTTTCCACACCTAATTTTTAGTTTGTATTGGTACTTTTATGAAATGGTATAGTCACTTTCTTGTATCTTTAAGGTGACCAGATTTTAACATTGGTAAAGCGGGACACCATTGACTGGGGGCGGGGGGAGGGTTTTTTTTATTAAAAATTTGGTCGATCTCCCGCCGTTACCTAGCTTGTCGTGCATTCTTTCCAAAAATCGGGACGCTTTTAAAACGCCGCAGGACACGGGACAAATTGTTAAATATTGGGACTGTCCCGCCAAAAGCGGGACATCTGGTCACCTTTCCCTAGATGATTGCTCTTTAAAAAATTTTGGGCAAGTAAGCTCCAAATAAAAGACTGTGGTTTGGTGGAATCGAGCACAAGTTAACTGTGTCTTTTAATAAATTGGCTAGTTAATTGAATGATTAGAGTTTTTAGTTCCTTCAGTAAACTTTCTTGAATAGTTGTTCCACTATCATATAGATCAGGGGTCTCCAAACTTTTCAGCCTGAGGGCCACATTAACTATCAAACAGCAGTTTGGGGGCCGACTACACACTTGAGGTCCAAATAAAAAAGAATCGGTTGATCTTGGCAGGATACATGTAAATTTTTGTAATTTTTTTCCGTAGATAAAAAGGTCTTCACAGGCCGGATGAGAGGACCTTGAGGGCCACATCCAGCTCACAGGCTGTAGTTTGGAGACCCCTGATATAGATAGAGCCTGCAACAGTTTCACCTCCCCCTAACTGCACACAAACACAAGTATTAATTTGCTGTGGTTCTTTTATTATTTTTTATTTTTTTACTTTTTTAAAATTGTTTTTGACAGAGAGAGAGAGAGAGAGACAGAGAGAGACAGAGAGAGACAGAGACAGAGAGAGAACTGAACTGGGGGAACTCCCCAGTTTAGCACATGGGTCTGCACAGGCCAGGGCTGGGATTTGATCCTCAGTCCCCGGGGCTGCAAAGTGAGTGCTTAACCCACTGAGCCATCCTGACTTCCCCATGCTGTGGTTCTTTTAATGTAGTACCTTGTTCTCAAAGTACTGCTTGATATTTTCAGGAACCATTACAGCAAGCTTGTTCAACCTGTGGCCCACAGGCTGCATGCAGCCCAGGACATCTTTGAATGCTGCCTGACACAAATTTGCAAACTTTCTTAAAACATTATGAGACTTTTTTTGTGTGTGTGATTTTTTTAAAGCCCATCAGCTATTGTTGGTGTTAGTGTATTTTATGTGTGGCCCAAGACAATTCTCCCAACGTGGCCCCGGAAATCCAGAAGATTGCACACCCCTGCATTACATGGATTGTATTTGCAACTCTTCTTCTTATCATAGTTATTACATCTCCCATTTGTAAATAGATCAATTTCCATTCTGGTTTTAGCAGGAGCCAGTCATTCCCTCAGTACAGGAGTTATGACTCCACAGCCAGGCTGCTTGAGTTTAAATCCTGGCTTGAGTTTAAATCATACGTGAGTCAGTTTAGCAGAATAACAGGTTTGTCTGACCTACCAGGTTGTTTCTCTGTCTTGAATCATTTACCAAGTAGCTTTGAACTTGAAGGGCAAACTCAGTATTGGTTTGTGTCCTTTATTACCAAGTGGACCAACCACCAATTCTATAGAAACTTGGAGGCAAGAGAAATCTCAGTGGCTGACTTATTTCTCAGCTTGGGTCTTCTAGTGTGGCGGTGCTTGGTGATAACACAGGTCTTATAGGTACAGGGTCTGCCTCCTAGTTTTATAGGCCTCAACATTTATTTTATGAATTTCCAGGTACTAATCGTAACTAACCTTTGCAGTGTGCACACACAGCTCTAAGTACTTCAGATATGTTTTTCCATTTAATGTTTCAACAGCCCTCTGAGGTAAGTTCTGTTATTATACCCACTTTACAGATGAGGAAACAAAAAGTGACTCAGAGGGATGAAGGTCTTGCCTGAGGTCCCATTGCAAGTGAACAGTGATAGCCACAGTCTCAGAGCTGGGGAGCGTAGAGCCAGGATTTAAACTCAAGCAGCCTGGCTGTGGAATCGTAACTCCCCTACTGAGAGACTGACCTGACTCCTCCTGAAACCAGAATGAAAACTGATTTATTACAAAGAGAGATGTAATAACCATGATAATAAATGCGGGTTATTTTTTTTAGTCACTCCCTCCCAGCGAGCAAATCCACTTGAAAATTCAAATCGTGATCAATTGTTGCTAAATAAGCATAAAACCACAACAAAGACATTAAATTCACTGGGTTGGATGAGTAGGAACCAGGGAACACCACTGATCCATTTGAGCTCCAGTCTTCTTTTTCAGAGACACATAAGTATTTGAAGATGAGAGGTAATAATGCCTACATCTTGCCTCACAAAATCTTAAGTCAGTGCCAAGAGTGGAGCATTATTACTAGCTCCACCCTGGGAAACAAGCAGAAAGGGAGCCAAGGTGAGGTGCCAAGAGAACCAAGAACCATGTGTGATGTGTGGGAAGGCTCCCGGCAGGCTATGGGGAGACATTCTGGAAGAATTCCTTGAACTGGAGTCCAGTGTTTGTCATGATCTTTTATGTGTGTCTCTGGTGTGGGCATCCTGGGAAGAATAAAGGCACTGCCAGGGAGGAGACTTGATTTCTAGAACTCTGAGGAAGCTGCACGGATTACCCTTCCTTCCTCTAGGGTTGTGCTTACAGGTGACAGTGGTCCCATAGTCAGACCACTCCCCCATCGTGGGTGGATCAGAGTCACAAAAACACTCCTTATTCTCAAATTCCTTTTTAAAAACCTTTTATTCTGAAATAATTATAGATTCATAGGAAGTTGTAAAAATAGTACAGAGGGCAGTAACATTTTACTGGACTACAATATAATATCAAGCCAGGAAATTGATATTAGTGTAATCCACAGATCTTTTTTAGATTTCACCAGTTTTATGTATTCTTATTTGTGTGTGTGCATGTGTGTGTGTGTGAATAGTTCTGTGCAATTTTATCACATGTGTAGATGTGTGTAAACACCACCATACTCAAGACCTAGCACTCTTCTATCACTGCAAAGATCCTTGAATTTCTTTTAAAGAGAAAAATTTACTCCTGTAGGCACTCTTAGCGCAGGCTGCTGCAACACAACTGGACCAGTTAGAATTTTCTTTATATCTTTTACATTTTATTAACGTTTTTGTGTGAATACATCCTATTCATATCTGAGGACCTAACAAAACTTGGATCTTTTTGACTGGATTGGGAAGTCAAGTTGCTGCCATTTTCAACACACCTTTAGGTCAGGACCTAAGGAGGCGGGAGATTGGCTTGTGTTGTTTATCATAGCACCCAGCAACTAGAACAGGGCCTCAGACACATCAGACACCCAATAAACATTCCCAAAATGAATTACCTCATCCTATCTGGATTCTTACTACTAATGCTCTTAGTGAGGGTCTCTGCCAGTCTTCTACAGTTCTGTCCCATCTCCTTGACCTACCTTGACTTTAGGTCTAACTAAAGCTTGTCCAACATGTGGCCCAGGCTGGCTTTCAGTGCTGCCCATCACAAATTTGTAAACTTTCTTAAAACATTATGAGACCTTTTTTGGTGACTTATTTTATTTTTAAAGCTCATCAGCTATAGGCAGTGTTAGTGTATCTTATGTTGATGCAAGACAGTTCTTCTTCCAATATGGCCCAGGGAAGCCAAAAGCTTGGATACCTCTGATTCAATCCTAGAACTTTTACTACATGTAATTTTAATGATTTATTGTCTGTAATGAACTACTATACACTTTTAATACAATTAAAAAAATAAAACAGCAGTTAAAAATGGTTTGGTTTAGAGTGTGTTTGACAAATACAAGGTTTGACAACTAAGTTTGTGAACTTTCCACCATGTGTTTACATTGGCAGCACTGTCCAAACAACTCAGTGAAGTTTCATCATCTTGATATATCAGTGTCTCACAGCTGTGTTTGTGTAGACATGTGGCGGTATCTTACTGAGTGGTGTTCTTTATTGTTGTGTGCTTTTGTGTGCTATCATGAGAATGTCAGAGCTTGTATTATAGCAAAGAACAAATATTAAATTTCTTGTTAATCGGGGATGCTGGGATGGCTTAGCGGGTTGAGCGCTCGCTTTGCAGCCTCAGAGACCAGGGATCGAATCCCGGCTCTGGCCCAGGAGGACCGATGTGCTGAGCTGGGGTGTGCCCCCAGTTCAGTGCTTGCCGGGGCCTATGTGGGAGGCTCCTGGCCTGGTTCCTGCCCTTCGCAGCCCTACGCCCACCTGTGGAGTGAAACTATATGGAAAAACTAATGCTGTCAACTGTGGAGACTGCTCTGGCCCTCCCCCTTCTCTCTGTCTCTCTCTGTCAAAAAACCAATAAAAATAAATCTTTAAATTTCTTGTTAAAATTGGCCAGAGTGGAAGTGAAATCAGGGACATGTTAGTCCAAGTTGAGGGAGTTAATGCCATGAAGAAAACAGCAGAGTACAAATGGATTCAATGTTTTTTTCTGGGGAGAGAAAGTGTCACTGATGAAGAAGTCAGGATGGCAAGTTAAAGAGCAGAACTGATGAACACATTGTAAAAAGTCATTGAATTGTACATTAAAATAATCAGGTGACTGTGAGAAGCATAACAGACTAAGTAAACATCAATAGAGAAACAATTAGGAAAATCTGAACTGAAAATCTTGACATGAGAAAGGTATGTGCAAAAATGGTCCTGAAAGGAGTTCACTGATGAACAAAAGCAAAGGGGAGTCAAAGTTTGCCAAGACCTTTTGGAGAGGCAAGATGATGTTTTGGACCATGTTATCACTGGTGATGAAACATGGATGTATTAATACAACCCTGAATCAAAGTGTCAAAGTACACAATGGGGGAAGCTGGGATGTCTCAATGGGTTAAGCATTCACTTTGCAGCCCTGGAGCCCTAGGATCAAGTCCCGGGCCTGGCCCATGCAGACCCATATGCTGAACTGGGTTGTGCCCCCAGTTCAATTCTTGCCAGGGCCTATGCGGGAGGCTCCCAGCCCAATTCCTGCCCTGCGCAGCCCTGCGCCCACCTGTGGAATGAAACTATGTGGAAAACTACGGTAATGCTGTTAACTATGGAGACTGCTCTGGGCCCTCCCCCTTCTGTCTGTCTGTCTCTCTGTCAAAAAACAATAAAAATAATCTTAAAAAATTTTTATTTTATAAAGTACACAATGGATGTCAGTCAATTCTCCATGACCAAAAAAATTTCCATCAGTCCAGATCAAGAGTCAAAACAATGTTGCTAACCTTTTTTGATATCAGAGAGATTGTTCTTTATGAATGTGTACCAAGTGTATAAACAGTCAACCAAGTTGACTATTTGGAAGTGCTGAAAAGGTTGTGTGAAAATGTTAGACAAAGACAGCCTGAACTTTTCACCAACAACTCATGGCTCTTGCATCACAACAACGCACCACCTTATCTGGCACTGTCTGTGAGGGAGTTTTAAGCTAGTAAACAAATAACTGTATTGGCAGACCCTCCCTACTCATCTGATTTGACCCCCAATGACTTTTTTCTTTACCCAAAGATACAGGAAATAATGAAGGGAAGACATTTTGATGACATTCAGGATGTCACAGGTAATACAATAATGGCTCTGATGGGCACTCCAGAAGAAGAGTTCCAGAATTGCTTTGAAGGGTGGACTAGGCACTGGTGTCTGTGTATAGCTTCCCAAGGTGAATACTTCGAAGGTGACTGTAGTGATATTTAGCAATGAGGTATGTAGCACTGTTTTTAGGTTGAGTTCACTTACTTAATTGTCAGACCTCATATTCACAAGGAGCCACACAACAAGTAGTGGTTAAACTCACAGTATTAATTTTCTAGGATTGCATTAACAAATTATCCAAACTTGGAGGCTTAAAACAACAGAAATATATTCTCTCATAGTTCTGGAAGCCAGAAATCTGAAATCAAGGTGTCTGAAAAATTGTGCTCCCTCCCAAGGCTTTCAGCTTCTGGGGCTCCATGTGAGCTAAACATATGTACTGTTTGAAACAGGATAGAAAACAGTGGTACTGTCTCATTTAAAATGGTACATAGCTCCATGTGTTTCTTGGTTTGTGGCTGTATAAATCCAATCTGCTGCTGTCTTCACATGGCCTTCTCTTTTCCCTGTGTCTCTCCTGGGTATTTCTTATAAGGACACTTGCTGTTGGATTTAGGGCCCACCCAGGTAATCCAAAATGACCTCATCTTGAGATACTTAAATTAATTACATCTGGAAAGACCCTCATTCCAAATAAGATCACATTCGTAGATTTCAGGGGCTACGGATGTGGACATACCTTTTTTGGAACCACCATTTTCAACAGCCAATCTCAAGGAACATCGATTTTGAGATGTTAAAATATTAAAATATTAGTAACAATTAAAATATTAGTAACTATTAAATATTAAATAGCACTAATATTAAATATTAGTGCTATTAAAATATTAGTAACAATTTGAACAAAAATATAAAACATGCTTTTTAAATTTAAGGTTAAGATAAAGCTGGGTTGGATAGTTATATACTTGAAAACAAGCAAAAAATTTTTATAGGTTATAAGAATGAACCAGAATTAGAAAAAAAGAACATTTACTTTGTACTCATCTCTATTATATTACTTCTCACAGGGTTCAGCCTCCCATTTGACTAGGAGTTCTGTGGCTGTGTGTCTTGTGCTTACCATATCTATTGTATAAGTGAATAAGGGAAGAAATGTGAAATCTCATGTGCTTCAAATAATTGTCAATACAGGCTCAGACTAGATAAGCATCCAGCCTTTCAAGAATTTACGTGGAGAATTATTCAGTACATTTCAAGCTCAAAATAACTCAATAATGTGACATGGCTGCTAAAACATGTCATATAATCTTGGGGTACATTAGTTGAAGTCCAGAGTCCAGCTCATAGAGAGTTAATAATCTTTTATAATTCACACAGATTAGAAGGCATGTGAAAAGTCAACAGACCCACAAAAGAGGAGGGCCTTTTATTGCTTATGTGGTCAGTTCTAATTTCTTAGTCAGTTGATTCCTTTTAGAGAAAAAGAAGAATCTAGTTGCCTTCTTATCATGGTGATGTATGAGCACTCAGGGAAAGGGAAGTCAGTGGTGAAGGTTGAAGGGAGTGGAATTAGCCATTTGTTATCAGCGGACTCATATTTTCATCAATGCTTAGATAGAAACATATTGATCTACTACTTACTCTGGTTGAACATAACCAGTACGGTGCTGACTGTGGACTCTGTTACTAAATCAAGACTTCTCAGGGGTTGTGGTGGTCAGTTTGTGTGTCACCTTGGCTAGGCTCCAGTCCTCAGTCAATCAGAATCTGATCCTGGTGTTGCTATGAAGGTATTTTATAGGTGTGGTTGAAGTCCATATCCGTTGACTTTAAGTAAGGGAGATTACCCTAGATAATCTGAGCGGGCCTGATTTAGTTCCTTGAAAGGCCTTAAGAGCAAGACCAAGGCCTCCCTGGAGGCACTTAAGGCTGTGCAGCCTGCATTTCCTGATGGCCTGTCCAATGGAGTTAGGTCTTGCCTCACCAGCCTCCTGATCTTATAAGCCAACTCCTTGTAATATAGCTCTTAATATTATTTTATATATTTTTTCCTCTGGTTGAACTCTGACCAACACAGTGATTTCCAGGATTTCTGGCCGTGGGCTAAGTGGCTGGAGAGGACCTAGGAGGTAGTAGTGTTTATCAGTTTTCTCTATCTCTTTTTTTAAAGATTTATTTTTATTGTTTTTGACAGAGACAGAGACAGAGAAGGGGGAGGGCCCAGAGCAGTCTCCATAGCTGAACATCACTAGTTTTCTACATAGTTTTATTCCATGGTGGGTGCAGGGCTGTGCAGGGCAAGAACCAGCCAGGGTCAGCATCTGGATCTGCATGGGCTGGGGCAGGGATTTGATCCTTGGACCCTGGGGCTGCAAATGGGCCCTCAACCCACTGAGCCATCCCAGCATCCCATTCTTTAAATTTGAATGAGATATGAATCACCTGGGGATCTTCCAAATCAATGGATCTGAATGTAGTTCTGTGATGTCAATGCTGCCTATGGACTGTGCTTTGAGTAGCAGGATATAGTCAGTTGTTCTCCACTCAGGCTGCACATTAGAATCATCTAAAGAGCTTTCTAAAAATACTAATGCCTGGGCTATGATTTAATTGAAGCAAGAGTGTAAGTGAATAGTTCTCAAAGTGCAGTCTCCAGACCTGTAGCATCAGCATCACCTGGGAACTTGTTTGAAATGCAAATGATCAGATTTCATGCCAGGTGTACGGAATCTGAAACTTTGGGGTTGGGTCTCAGCAATCTCATGATTCCTTCTAGGTGATTCTGATGCCCACTGAAAATTGAGAACCTCTGGTGCAGGTGTTAAGATTTTGGGTTCTATAGTCAAACTTTCTTCTTGGGCATGCGTATGAAGCCCACTCTACCAGGTTTTCACATCTGTGTTAGGTGACCAGATTTTAACATTGGTAAAGCAGGACACCATTGACTGGGGGGGAGGGGTTCTTGATTAAAAATTTGGTCTATCTCCCGCCGTTCCCTAGCTTGTCGTGAATTCTTTCCAAAAATCAGGACTTTTTAAAAATGCCTCGGGACATGGGACAAATTGTTAAAAATCAGGACTGTCCCGCCAAAAGCGGGACGTCTGGTCACCTTAATTATAGGGCTCGGGTTATCCATGTCGGTTATTCTGTGCTGTTGGAGCTAGCTCAGGGAGTTGACACAGAGATTACTGTGGGGGATGCTGAGGTTCCAATGCCAGGAGAGCACAGAGAAGTGCTAAATCTGCAGGAGTCAACAATGGGGACAGGAACAAGACTTATCACAAGTGAGACTAGAATGAGAGAAAGCAGATGGGGATAAACTGAGGAGATGGATTGCCCTGAGAACTTGCCTTTGTGGGACACTGGGAGCTAGAACTGAGTCATTAGCTGACTCAACACCTCTATCAATGCACTGCAGGTTCAGATTGGCAGGACTCTCAGGATGGCATTCCAAGGGACCAAAGACTGGAGGATGACACCTTTCCTGACGCCTTGGAAGAAGCTGCTGTTGGAGGGAATCACAGAGCTGGAGCTGCAGAAGAGGAAAGAAGACCTTCTACTCCCTGTGCGGTGGGATCTGCAGCTCATAGTTGGGAGTACAAGGCCAGTGTTCAGAGCCCAGGGCCTGGCAGGACAGTGGTGGGGGTTGGGAAGGCGTGTGGGCAGGATTAGAAAGTGAGCAGCTTTGGGGTTTACTCTTTGGGGCCCATAGGCGGGACATGTTTAGACCCAGGCTTAAGGACTCTTGATGTGGCAGACAAACTCACCAGCCCAAACTCTGGCCCTTGTGAGGCTTATCTGGTGCCAGAGTTGTTCCAAGGCAAAGGCAGCGCTGGGACTCTGCTGTACTAGCGTCAGCAGTGGGATGCAGGTTCACAGGTAACGTCCGTGAATCCTGCCTCTCCACTTCCCGCCTGCCCTCTCACCCCCAGCATTTTTAAAGCGTAAGAGTGGAAATTAGGGTGTGGGAAGGGAGAAGTGGGTCTATCTTGGGCCAAAATGTACCTTGACTATGAGCACATTGTAAGTTTATAGTTCTCTGCTAAGAACTCGAGAGGTTGGTGTAACTAAGGTATAAATAGCAGTTACCATGATACGGGAATGGATCGGTGTGAGGCTTTTGGCCATGAGGCAAGGGGCTGCCGGGAATTGAAGATCAGTCTCTCTTGGCATGTGAGAAGTTCAAGGAGAAAAACCTGCTGTTCTGTCTGCAAGAGCTTGCTACCCCAGGAGAATGGATGACAGTTAAACCTCCCTCTTGCCCTTTAACATTTTTAATTTTTCTTTTTTTTTTTTTTTAAAGATTTATTTATTGTTTTTGACAGAGAGAGAGAGAGAGAGATACAGTCAGAGACAGAGAGAAAGGGGAGGGCCCAGAACAGTCTCCATAGTTGCACATCATTGGTTTTTCCACATAGTTTCATTCCACAGGTGGGCGGGGCTGTGCAGGGCAGGAACTGGGCCGGGGTCTCGCCCCAGTGAAAACTGAACTGGGGGCACTCCCCAGTTCAGCATATGGTTCCGCACGGGCCGGGGCCGGGATTCGATCCTCGGTCCCCAGGGCTGCAAAGTGAGCGCCTAACCCACTGAGCCATCCCGGCTTCCCCTAATTTTTCTATATTACAGCATTGGACTGTCTTCATGTTCCTTCTTCCTTTTTGTCCTTTCCTTCCTCCCCTTCCATCCTTCCTTCCTTTCTGGTGAGAAAGTAGGATGAGTTGGCCAATAATCTGATATAATGAAATCTTCCACGCTGTTTGAGAAAATGTGAAAGCTACATCTCAGGCCTAAGTAATTAAAAATCATATATAATGTTAAATTAGTAGAATGGACTTCTTATGGAAATGTGCTGAGATGTGTTAGTGTGAAGAAAGCCTATTTCAGCTTTGAGGAACCACCACAGCTTACTGTAGGTTGTGGATAAACACAGCGGCCCCCTGGATGTCACACAGGGGGGCTGTCTGGAACAAATCCAGCCACAAGTGCCTCCATTTTCATATGACACAGCTGGATACTTTCCAGACAGCCCTCTCTGTCTGTGCAATGAAATGATCCAGAGACTGGCGGGCGGGCTCTAAGAGAAGATGAAATGAATCGAAGGTCTGGAGTGGGACAAGGTGAAAGGGAACTTCGAATTGTTCTTAAGTAGTTGAAGATGATCAAGTCTCAAGAAGAGTGTTTCAGAGAATTTAAGAAGGCACAGGAAAATCAGTATTTTTAGCATAGCTTAAAGGAGCATTTATTGGCTGGTGGGCTCAGCTTCTAATATTTAGCTAGTAGATTACATTTATTGATTAGTAGCTCAGAAATAAAGTAGCAAATTCTTTATATCCAATGAAATTTCCAGAATTTCTCCAAAAAACAAAAAACAAAAACCCAAAACCTGGAAGCTGATTTTTATGAATGGTACCTTGAGTCAGTAGCCTGGACACAGATAGGCTAGGTTCAAGTTCCTTACTAGTGTGCTTGATTCCAGATACAAGTTACTAAGGTGACCAACCGTCCTCCTTTAGGGAGGACTGTCCTCCTTTTGGAAGTTCTGTCCTCCCTTGAAAAGTGTCCTCCTAGATGTCCTCCTTTTCGATATGTAATACTAGATGTCCTCCTTTTCGTTATGTAAAAGCTAATTTGTAAATCTCTAAATATTTAATGACAAAAATTTCCCATAATGATGAAAAAACTGCTTATTTAATTTTATGTAGGCAGTAATTTTGTTGTGACTACAATTGGGGAGAGAAAATAATACTTCTCAAAAATGCCACATTAACAAAAAATATTCATTCAATCGAAAAATATTCATATTTAAATAATAATTAATCATAATATGCCTGCATTATTTATTTACTATATTATAATGCTTTCTGTTAAGTTATTGTTGCAAAGAATAAATTTTTTTATTTGCAATATTTGTTTCTTTATTTATGTCCTCCTTTTCATTGGAAAAAAGTTGGTCACAAAATTACTTCTCTGAACCTTGGTTTTCTCTTCCTTGAAATGAGGATGATTATGGGAATTAAATGAGGTAATAATATATGCGAATGTGGTTTGTAAAGTGCCAAGTCTTGCCTCCTAGTATAGGAGATTCAATGACGTACTCTATGGGCTCTTAGGTGTTTGTTTTTTACCCTCACTTAGAGGTATTCACACAATGAATTCCAGTATCATTACCTTCTGGCAGCGGAACCTCTGGGATGGAGCCTGCCTTTTCTCTTTCTTCTCTGTGAATGATAGTTAATGGAGTCACCACAGGCACTGCAAAGTCCAGTGAAAGCCAGGCTTTTCATTTCCCCCACCTCAGGCTCATGGGCTGGGAGTCTGTGTGGGGAGACCAGGAGTGCTCAGCTGACTCTTTTGTTTATTTTTTAACATCGCCACTTCCTTTGCTGCCCTGGATTTGAGTGAGAAGGAAGAAGGGGCTGGGAAGGTCTTATTTGACTGACCTGCTGTAAAGTTTTCAGGGACTCTGGCCCTAGCAGTTTCCCACCTGTGCTCCCTAGATGTGGGCAGTGGCTCCTACAGCTGGACATTTGTGACTCTCCTGTGCTCTTGGCAACTGTCCCTCTGCTGGGATCACTTTGACCTTCTAGGGCAGGGATTCCCAACCCTGTGCCCGCGGGCGCCATGGCGCCTGCGGCCCAATTTGTGTGCGCCCGCCATTACTTGACTGCATCAGAAGTATTTCATAAACACTAAGTAAAATTATAATTTATTTTTATACACTTGTTAGAATTTTAAAATATTGTTTGAGTATCTACACAGGTTTATTATATTCGTTGGTATGTTTGCGATATCATATGTATAAGTTTTTCCCTAGCTTTCGCCTTTGTACATGCCGCGTCTTGTTTAGCCACTGCACTCTTTAAACTCTCCTCCACCCAACCGGGAGACACGAAGTTGCCATTTTGATTGCGGTTGCTGGACTGATCGGGTCGTGACGGTTAGCTAGGATCACAGTGTTTTGATATATTCGATTTTAAATGAACTAAAAGCAAGGTAGGTAATCTATTTTTATGGTGGCAATTTGATATGATATTGTAGTTCTATACCTATTTTTATTTTTATTTTTTGAGTCCTAAAATGAGTGGACCAAATAAGAGAAAACGAACCTATAATTTTAACACAGACTGGGAGGAATCATATTGTTTCATTAATTTAAAAGGTAAATGCGTTTGCCTGTTGTGTGGCAGTAGTATTGCAGTGCCGAAAAAACATAATGTTGAACGTCACTTTCAGACAAGTCATACC
>PVKE010030420.1:0-19638 GCA_004027555.1 Craseonycteris thonglongyai
TGGGTGGTGTCTCATGGCCAAATCGGGAAGAGCTAGTGACGCTTTTTTCCCCCTTTCCTTTTCTTTTTTCCTTTTTTTTTTTTTTTTTGGCGAGGGCGTTCATACACAATCATGCATGAGAGATAATGTCCACAGGTTTTCCTGGTGCTCAGTATTGGCCCCTGAGGTCAGCTGCAAGGACCCTGTGCCCACATAATTAACCAGGGGTCAGGTGCTGGGCTTCTCTGCATACTTACTGATGAGGTACCTACTTCCATTCTTAGGGTCTGGGTAGGCCCAGCTGCGTCTCACTGGGAGCAGGAGGTCTTGCAGCAGTCAGGGAGGAGCACGTGGGTCTGGCCTGGCAGCCGTCAGAGAGGCCCTTGGGGCCAAGGAGCAAGGGGTCACATTGCTGCTGTAGGTAGAATCAGAGGACTGGGGGCCTTGCTGAGCCCAGCCAGGTTCCTGGAGTGTAGACATTTTGCAGCCTCCAGGGAACATGGTAGGTTCCAATGCGTCAGTTTAGAAAACCAGAATAAAAAGAAAATAGGGATTCTTGACATAACTCTGACCTGCCTTTGGCCTAGCCTGACCACGCTGTTCAAAACGGCAACTTGTACATCACCCCTGGCATTGCCAACCTCTTTTTCCTGCATAATATGATACACAATTTACTTAAACAGCCTTGACACTTAGTAGGTGCTTAATTAACATACATTGACTGACTGAATATCGACTCTCTGATCCTCAAGCATTACTTGGAAACCCCATGCTTTTGGGATACCCCCACTCTACCACTTTGGTCAACTAAAATATATTTATTTGTACTTTATTTGAAAGGCAAAAGATGCCATTTCTCTGCCAGTGAGTTAACCATGAGTGTTAATGGTAAGACGGCTATGGGGAAATAATGCATTTCATGTTAGGATCAAAGTGTGAGGATTGCTGGGCCCGTATGGAGTCCTGAGTGGGCATCCTCCCTAAACACTACCTCCCTGTCAGGGGAGTAGAAACCACATCTGGGATTATGGAGATTCCTCCAGAACACACCTCCCTCCTGCACTTTCCCCCGAGAATTCTCACACACATCACTTCCTGTCACCCACACTAGTGCTAACCTCCCTCAAATAAGCTTCTGTTGCCTTTTCCACCGTTTTGGCGGGAACATCATGAGCCCCTCACCAGGGCTGGGGGGTGGGCATGTGAGAAAAGGGAAGAGTGAGCTAAGGAGCTTACACTCTAGTAAGGTTGGAGACGACCATCTGTCTGTTTTGTTTTGTTTTTTGCCAGGAGAGAGCCCTGTTCACGATTTTTTTTTTTTCCTGAGGCATTTTAAGGTAGAGGTATTTCCTTGTAACATTTTGCTAATGGAGCCTGTTTCCGGCAGGTCAGCTGACTTCAAGGTCTTGAAAAATGGACTCCAAAAAAGATTTTTTTGGGGGGTGGGTAGGGGACAGCGTGTGCGTTCCAGAGAAAGAGGTTCTGTATTGTGTGTATTGGCAGAGGACGGCTTTCTTTCCTCTCCCCGTGCAGAGTAGTAGTCAAGTTCTAAAATAACCCCTTGTGAAATGCCAGCATGGTATTCAGCCAGAGCATGTTGGTCTTTCTGTGGTGTGGAGAATATTCCGACATCAGACACGCAGAGCTCGGTGGGGGCAGAGGTGGCCGCCTTTTGTCGGTTTTTCTAGGAAAGAAGATCATTGACTCTTCTGTGCAGAGAGCCCAGGGCTGACACTAAGAAAGGTCTGGAGACGTGGAGCAGAGTCAGGACTCACAGGTGCCTTCCTTTCAGGGAACGGAAAGGTGAAAACTTGTTCCAGGAAGATCTTTTTATTTATTTTTTTAAGATTTATTTTATTGTTTTTGACAGAGACAGAGCGAGACAGGGGAGGGCCCAGAGCAGTCTCCATAGTTGTAAGTCATCAGCTTTCAACATGGTTTCCTTCCACACAGATAGACGGGGGTCCTCACAGGGCAGGAACTGGGCTGGGGTCCTCCCTCATGGGAAGCACACCTCAGTTCAGCATATGAGTCCACACAGGCCGGGGCCAGGACGTGATTCTCGGTCCCCAGAGCTGCAAATCAAGCGCTCAATCCACTGAGCCATCCCCGCATCCCCAAGATCTTTTTATTGATGACTCTTGGCCTTGCTTGACAGTGCTGATTTAAGGATGTATGTGTCAGTGTGTCTGCCAGTATAGCATATTTTTTCCGTGGATAAGATAATACTTCTGTCCAAAATGGTTAGACCAAAAATTGGGGGTTGTTTTATACACGGGAGTAACTGTGTATCAGTTTCTTTTTGAAGATTTATTTTTATTGTTTTCAACAGAGAGAGAGAGAGAGAAGGGAGAGGGCCCAGAGCAGTCTCTATAGTTGTATGTCGTTAGTTTTGATATAGTCTTGTTCCACAGGTGGGCCAGGGACCGTGCAGGGCAGGAAGTGGGCCAGGGACCTCCCGCATGGGAGGCACACCCCCGAGAGCTAGGGGCCTCCCACATGGGCCCTGGCAAGAGCCAAGCTGGTGGCACACCCCAGCTCAGCATATGGATCCTCATGGGCTAGCACCAGGATTCGATCCTCAGACCCCAGAGCTGCAAGTTGAGTGCTCAACCTGCTGAGCCATCCCTGCATCCCCTGTATCAGTTTCTTAATGTTTGGTTAGAAAAGTAGGAGGGCATCTTATACATGGAAAAAATATGGTATGTGTGTGCATGTGTATGTGTGGAGTGGGGAAAGGGAGGGAAGGAGAAGGAAAGAGAAAATTGGAGAGATAATAAGTGTTTAGTAGCAGATAGAGTGAATACCATGTATTAGATCTAAACTCCAGTTCACTAGAGAGTCATAATGGGATAAATTCAAAGTGAGACCTTCTCCATGTAGTAGCTCACTCTGAGCATGGGTACTCATGAGGCACACCCCATCCTGTAGCTCTAGGAGGAACCCCAAAGGGTCTACTGTGCTCACAGTTATTTTGAAAATGCAACTCAGTGTAGAGGTCAAGTTTGGAACTCTGGTATTTTGGCTGGGTGTCCTCAGATGTTTATTCTCATGTTAGGCCTTTCAGCCCGACCCTATCAAGACAGCGTAGTCGTTCTTTGATGGCAAGTAGAGGAGACACATCAGACATCCCTAGCATTCATTTTTAAAAACTTAGAGAAAAAAAACAACGTGAAAACCAATTTTCTTTCAGCCCATCCTTCCAGCACTGCCAAAGGGAACGTATTTTACATTCAATCAGGAAGTTCTGGGGACACCAGAGATGTTAAAAAGTCTTGGAACGATGCTGACATCCTCCTTGAAAAACCAAAGTGATCTGGAAGGTCTCTCTTTGAAGCTTCGCTTCAGGTTCAGAAAACCAAATGCACACCGTGCTTTTTGGAACAGAAATGGGGTGTGTGTGCTGAGTTTCAAGAGTATTGGTTAACTTGGTTTTCCCTCCGGGGGCTTGGAAGGTGCAAACTACTGTCCTGTGTGCTGCCCAGGCCAGGAGGGCAACCCCCCTCCCCCTCCGGAGCCCTCCAGAACATGTCATCCTTGCAAACTGTCTCCAGAGTTTGGGGGCTCTGCCCACTCTACCTGGGAGAGACCCACTTCCAGACTCATCAACTTTTGTCTTAGAAAGGGACCTTTCACCTGTAGGAGCGGTCCCCACAGGCCATCCAGAGCTGAGCCTCTCTCCTGCACATGTGCTCGCCATTAATAGAGATTGGCTTCAGATACATAAATGTTCCTGACTAGGGCCTTGAAAGTCTTCAGCTCATCCCCCGTGTCATGGGGCAATCTCTTGCACTCACAGCTCAGGGCTTTGCCTTCTTCAAAGTGTGTAGCTTCCGTCCCAACCTATGAAGATCTGTTGGAATCTCATTTCTTCCATCTAGCATCTTCACATCGTGCATTGTCTGTGTCAGTGCAAATGGGAAGCATCTGATGAGGTGTTTCTTGGGTCCCTAGGGGACAACGCGGAGCCGTCTGAAATGAGGGGACTCTACTTGGGGAAAAGCCACCCTCAGCCCAGAGATAGGCTTTTCTTGACTTGGTCGAGGGCCCAGGGCTCAGCCCTGTTCCCCGGCTCAGCGTTTATGGCCACAATAAGGATGCAGACGGAGAGCACACTGCTCACATTGGGGATGACATGAGGCAAGGAGACGGTGACGGAGTCAGGATCCAAGGAGAGTCTTTTTTGAAAAGATTTATTTTATTTTATTTTATTTTGTTTTATTTTTTGACGACGGAGACAGAGAGAAGGGGGAGGGCCCAGAGCAGTGTCATGTTTTTCAACATGGTTTCTTCCACACAGGTGAGTGGGGGGCCGCGCATGGTGGGAACTGGGCTGGGGCCTCCCACATGGGATGCACATCCCAGTTTAGCATATGGGTCCGCACGGGCCAGGGCCACGATTCGATCCTCAGTTCCCAGGGCTGCAAAGCGATCACTTAACCTGCTGAGCCATCCTGGCTTCCCCTTACTCTGTTTCTTACTCGCTCCTTCTCAAGCCCGGGGAATGGAGCGCCCTGTTGGGGGTATAGTCATCAATCCATATTCTCAATCAGATAGGAGCAGTGTCCCTCGTAAGCATGTACCTGCTTCCCTTGCATGTGTACCCCAGGATGGAGGTGACAGCATGAGACGGAGGAAGTCCATCAGTCCACGGAGTCCAAGCCATACTCTCCCACAGGCCCTACCCTGCTTCTGACTCCTTTCCACCCCACAGTGGGGCCTTACATCTGATGATTAGGAAGCCCCGGTAGGAGCTGTCCTTGAACCACATGGATTCTGTCTGCAAAATACGTGTTTATGTAACCTTGGATTCTTACATAAACATACAAATCAGTATGAGAAGGAAAAAAAAAAGTTTTGAAAGGAAATAACCCCCAAATAGGGAGAAGTGGTTATTATAGATTGAAGGGGCTATGGGTGACTTTTTATTTTCTTTTGGGTTCATCTGTCCCTGTTGAATTTTCTACAGTGAACATGTGTCTCTGTTGCAGTGTGGGAAACAGTTTATCACCCATTCACCAAACAAACAAAAACAGAATGAAAGAAAGGGGAGAAGGGAAGGAAAGCAGGAAGGAAGGCGGGAGGAAGGAAGGAAGGAAGGAAGGAAGGAAGGAAGGAAGGCCGGCCTAGAAACACCAGATTTGCAACAACAAAACTTAAGTAGGTTCATCTGCTGGAAGGTTGTGGGAGTGGACAGCAGGTGTCCAGGAATTAATTCTGTGTGTGCCAGTTTGAGGTGGACCAGGGTGATAGCCTGCCCTAGGTGGACACCTGGTGTGTCTCCGCTTGGCCTTTGCCAAGAAAGGGCACTTCCCTTTTCTGGGTCTAGCCTTCCATGGGCGGGTTCTGGTGGAATCACCCTTTTCATTGGTTGCCTGCCTGGGGGTTCCTCACTGGAGACTCGTTTGTAACCAAGAGCTCTTGCCTTTCAGACCACAGCAGAGAAGTCTCCTGGGGCCTATTTCCTTCCTGAGTTTGCACTCTCCCCCCAAGGAAGTTTTCTGGAAGATACCACAGGGGAGCAGTTCCTCACCTACCACTACGATGACCAGGTAAGAACTTCGTGACACGAGCCTGCCTTTGGTTTTGTCATTTGTCAACGGGCAGGGAAACAGTGTATCAAAACCAACTTCAAAATAATTGTATTTTCCTCTTGGCACAAGAAGGTCAGCTGACCCTGGTTCGATGTGTACAGTTTCCTATACAATTTTCCCAGGTTTTTTTCCCCTCCGCTCGAGACTTGGACTCAGGAGTCCCTTTTCCTCATTTTCATCAGAAATGTAGGATGGATTTGTTGATTTTAGCGATCCCCAAATTTATTATCCAATTCAGGAATTATCCAAAAGGATTGTGTTGTGATTAAGCATTCCTTTCTTTGCCCTCTTGTTAGCTTTTACTACATTTCTTTCACCAACAACGAAGTTGGTTTGTTTGCTTTTTTTCTTCCAAAATCTGTTTTCCAGAAAGGAACAAAGCAGTTGTGTGTGCGTCCACGGATGCGCATGTGTGCTCACGTGTGTTTAAATCACTTCGTAAAGGCTAACTAGAGGACAGGCTGTGCTTGGCTGAGGCACTAACACCAGCATTTGGAACCCTGATTCCCTTCTATTCTCCATTCCTGTTGATGCCTCAGAAGTGTTCATGACTATAGAATACACATCCTTTTTGTTTTTAATGATTTACTTTATTGTTTTTGACAGAGACAGACAGAGACAGAGAGAAGGGGGAGGACCCAGAGCAGCCTCCATAGTTGTATGTCATCAGCTTTCAACATGGTTTCATTCCACACAGGAGGGCGGGGGGCCTCCCGCATGGGGAGCACGCCCCAGTTCAGCATATGGGTCTTCATAGGCCGTGATTCAATCCTCAGTCCCCAGGGCTGCAGGATGGGCACTTAACCCTCTGAGCCATCCCGGCTTCCCCGAGTACACATCTTTGAAATCACTCCTCACTCGTTTGAGACAGAATGTCAGTGGTTGCCAAATGCAGCAGTTTCCAACAGATCAAGCCTGAATTCATGGGGTGGGAGAGCTGGTGGGGGTGGAATTTAGGATGACGAGGAACTTGGGTGCGTCTGGTCAGACCTTGAAACCTCCAGGGCCAAGTGCGGTGAGGGACAGGGCTAGACTATATCTTCTCACAGCCCATGATGGGTGGAGGAAGACAGCCCCAGCAACCCAGGTCCTTGTCTGTTCTGGTGAGGCCAGTGTGTTCTGGCTCGACTTAGGCAGGACTAGTTAGGGGGTGAAAGATATTACTCAGAAGGAGAAACTCTGGGAGATTAGTCAGCCATCATGGAAAGATGTGACAAGAAGGAGTGAGACCTGTGCCTGAAATTAGGATTAAAGTTTTAGGCAGCAGGGAAGCTGGAATGGCTCAGCGGGTTAAGCGCTCGCTTTGCAGCCCTGGAGTCTGAGGATCGAATCCTGGCCCCGGCTTGTGTGGACCCATATGCTGAACTGAGATGTGGCTCCCAGTTCAGTTCTCGCCAAGCCAAGCTTCCCATGTGGGAGGCCCCCAGCCCAGTTTCCGCCCTGCACAGCCCCCTGCCCACCTGTGTGCAATGAAACTATATCAAAAAATGACATACAGTTAAGGAGACTGCTTTGGACCCTCCCCTTGCTCTTTGTCTCTCTCTCTGTCAAAAACAGTTAAAATACATTTTTTAAAAATTGGGGGGGGGATGCTTTTGTCCTAGGACTTGGTGTTCTAGTAAAACCCAGTGCCTCTCACCAGGGAACATTCCATGCTGCCCCCATGGTGTGCTTCTTTGAATGGAAAGGAATAAGGTCAAACTGTAACACGTCCGTAATGGCCCCAACCCTGAATGGCTCCTGAACCAAACTTGGTGCGTCTCCTGAACAAAGGTCGGGAATGTAGTCCCGTATGGCCTGATAGTCCATGACACCTTGATTCTCTTTGCTCTTAATGCCAAGTGTGCAGACTGCATTGTAATATCAGGAGCTGCTCCAGACCTGGGGGAATGCTAGAACGAGTCAGGTAGGGCACAGCTTAAAAAGTCCTCTCATCTTGCAGCACATGATAAGCTGTTACGACCAAATAAAGACGTAGGCTCTGGAGTGGCTTGCTTTGGGTTCGACTCTCAGTTCCGACATTTTGCTTGCTGTGTGACTTTGGGCATATGACTCCATTTCTCTGTGCCTCAGCTTCCTCATCTGTGAAATGGAGATATGGAGTGTATCTGCCCCATGGAAATTTTTTAAGGATTAAAGGAGTTCATTCCTATACTGCGTATGTCTCCTTATGTAGGGCCTAGTGCATATAAGCACTTAATCTCGCTAGTATTATTACTAATAATCGTGTGTCAAAGACTCACTCCTGAGGATCCCAGATAATCCTTTTGCTGAAGGAAATGAGGAAGCATATTCTCCATATACATCATGGGACCTCACACAATATTTTAAATGAATTTTTTTATTGAGATATACCATGCATATAGCCAAGTACACACATATAGCCGAAAGAACTGGTTGAATTTTAAAATCTTTTTATACCTGTGTCACCACCACCCCGCATCGAGATTTTGAACATTTTCCGCATTGAGAAATTGAACATTTCCAGCCCCCCAAGAAGCTTTTTGTCCCCTCTTTCCAGTCCACACCCTCGACCTGAGACACAGCCACCATTCTGACATCTGTCACTGTTACGGATTGGTTCTTTATTTTTCATTTTGCAGAAAAGGAATCATACAGCACATGCTCGTTTGTTGGTGTCTGGCTTCTTTCACACGTCATGATGTCTGAGATTCCACCAAGTTGTTGAATCCAGTATAACTTTGGGTTTCATGTCTGTCAGTTGTATTCTTTGGAACACGTTGTCTCACATTGGAACAGAATGCAGCATGCTGGGTGGCATGCACACACTACTACTCTGCTCCTGCACAAATTGCCCAATTGCCCCTACAAGGTTTTCAGTCCCTCCAGAGATCCCACATGGAGGGAATGGCGGGGCTTTGTTTGGCATTGCAGCCTTTGTTACCTCCCACCCCCACCCCTCACCCCTCAACAGCTGCAGAAATAGGCATTCGAGTCATCCCATGGCCAGAAAGAGGTGCAGAGCTGAGCAGGTTGCCACCCACAGGGCAGGGTTTATGCTGTCATGTGGCTTACATACCTGCCTGTGGAGTTTGCAGGTATATAAACTATCAGTGTTGTCTTGCTGTCACAGTGGCCTGAAGCCAGATTAACAAAGTGCTTATGCTATTGAGGCTGCAGTCTAGTCATTGAGGCCGTTGGGTCAGGACTGGCTGCTCTGGGCTTTCCTATCAAATACTGGTCTGAGGAGAAGCCAGCATGGTTAAGCGCTCACTTTGCAGCCCCAGGGACCGAGGATCGAATTTCGGCCCTGGCCCGTGGGGACCCATGTGCTAAACTGGGGTGAGCTTCCCATGCGGGAGGCCCCCAGTCCAGTCCCCGCCCTGCGTGGCCCCCACCCACCTGTGTGGAACAAAACCATGTTGAAAACTAAGGACGTACAACTATGAAGACTGCTCTGGGCCCTCCCCCATCTCTGTCTCTCTCTGTCTTTGTCAAAAACAATAAAAGAAGATCTTAAAAAAAAAAAGTACTTGTCTGATAAAATGGGAAGCAGCAGATGGCGTGTAGGTAAATACTTGCTGTCTTCGGCCGCCCTCATAGGACGCCTTCAAGTTGTTCCATCCTGGCGAATTTCTGTGAGGACCTCCAGGTCACCCTTTACATGTCTCCTGGAGTAGGGCGTCTGGAAAACGAATAACCCAGAGGCCAGTAAAGTGCAGCTGGGATGTAGGCTATGTTTAATGAGTCACGTAAAAGGCACACTGCGGATTGGATCATATGGGGGGCCGACGCAGCTTCTCATGGAGGAGAAGCAGGTCTGAAAGCTGTGTGGGTCAGTGCAAACAGCATTTGTCGGCGGCGCCTGCCACTAATTAGCTTGCCGATTAAACAGCGTCTTTGCCATCTTGGACTGCAGGTTCTTCCATCAGTCTTGAAAACCAAAGTGATTGGACTTCAGGATCTGACCTCCTTTCCACCCTACCATAGCCTCTGTTTCGAAACCACATGTGGACTATTCTACGTGGCAGCATGCTCATTGGACCCGTTCTGATGATCGGGGGCAGGCGTGCCAGCAATGCAGTAAACTGTTACTTAGAGAACTGTAGAATTTTACAGTGAGCTGGTGGAGAAGTTGACTCAAATGCCTCATTTTACAAGTCAAGAACACAGAGGCTGTGCATGTGTAAATGACTTCCTTAAGGACACCCAGATGGTTGTGGGGGTTGGGGACTAAGACTGTTGCTTTCCAAACTTCAGGCTTCCCCACTCCAAGATGTATCTCCCCTAGAAAATAGTCTTCTTTCCTAAAAATCCATATTCCACTGTTCAAGTCAGTAGACCTCAGTCTACCAAAGGGAGTGGTTTCGTATTCAGCGGCTGTTTCGTCAGCTCATGTTTCACTCCTTTGGAATTTGGAATCAGCTATGCTGATAGATTGCATAAGCATAATTGTGATGACCACAGAAATGACTTGTTTTCCACCCCCAAAGTCTGGGTGAAGCACGGTCATTGAAATTAAAATGGCGCCGACTTCTCATCTGGTGAGTGTGTCCTTGGAATGAGAGCATGTTGAATGAGTTGTACAAGGTCGTTAAAAATGCGTGTGTTTGGGACAACTCACTAAGACAGGCGCTTGTGGTCGAAAGATTTGTTAGCCAGCCAGGCTCTGGGGTACCGGTAGATTCTTCTGTCATTCCTCATGGTGGTTTTGGAGGTCTGTCTGCCAGAGGACCTGCTCCTATAGGCAAACAAACAGCTGAACGTCGGTTGGTTCTAGACAGCAGACTCCCAAATTCTGCACATTGTTCTTTCTCCCATGGCTGACAAAGGCTCTACTGAGAGCCTTCCCTGCCTTGGTCTCTTTCTGGGAAAGACGATGGCCAGTCTTTTCATCTGTACCTTCGACTCAGTAAATGGAACTTAACATGTGGGGGCCTTGTGAGTTATCCTGGGGATGGATAGAAAGGTCTGTCCCAGGCTTTGTGTTTCTCAGAAGTCATGCGAAAGAACATTAGAACTCTTTGTTTTTGCACAAATGTTCTCTTATTTTTGTATTTGTTTGTTTGTTTGTTTTGTGTTTTGTTTTGTTTTGTTTTTAACCTTCTGTGAGGCACAGGGAGATGTGGAGGCTGTATCTTCCCAAACTTTGTGGATTGGCTGTAATATGCTTCCTCCTCATTGGCTGCCACGGGGAGCTAAAGGCGGTTAAACATGCTTAGAAGGGCTGAGGATTCCATTACTGGTGGTTTCTGACTTTCCTAAAATTAACCAAGGGTACTTTCTCATGTAAGCTTGTAGCAGTTTAGAAGAGAACCCCCTGACTTCGTGACATCCTTTTATACCTGCCATCCCTTGTGCCCTTTAACATTCTGTCTCCCCCGTAGACTCTAGGTGAGGAGCCCCTGACTAATTTGGCATTTGTTTTGTTTCTTTTAAAGTTGAGATTTTTTCCAAACTAAAAATGCTATTACCTAATCTCTGAATCTACCATTGCTTACATTCTTTCTTCCACTCATAGCTCCTTAAAATCTGACTTCTAGTTAACTCCTCTCCCCACATGCCCCTTGGACAAGCATCTTTTTAAAGAATTTTAGTTACTTTCCTAAACTCACAGCCAGCTTTCTGGTGTGAAATCATTCTATGTTTGTAAAACTCTTGTGTTTGTATAATTCTGTGTTTGTGAAAATCTTAAGACTCTACGACATCATCAACAGAAGAGAAGTTCACTCTTCTTTTTCCTTCCTTGGATACCATTGACTGCCTGTCTGTGTAGTTTCTTGTTTTAAAAATACCTCTCTCCTGTAGAACTGTACACCTGGAACCAATGTACTTTTTACTAACCAGTGTCACCCCAACAAAATGATGATGAAAAAAAGAAATATGTTTCTCTAAGGATCCAAGATGCCAGAGTAGATAAACACCATGCGTGCCTCCTCTTGTGACCACATTAAAATTACAGCTAAATCCTAGAATGGTCAACCTGGACAGCCATCTGAAGTCTATATGAGTAGAAGTTTTATAACTAAGGATATAATGAAGAGGCCACATTGAGATGAAGTGAATAATTAAAATAATAAAAAAAAGAACTCTCTTCTATTTATATTTTCTTCACTATTTTCATGGCTAGGGAGGCACAGGGCTGGATGTGTGGCCCTGACAGGTCTCTGGAATTGTAGTGTCAGAGTTGGAAGGAAGTGTAGGAACTCTGTTTTTTCAGGTGAGGAACCTGAACTCCAGAGAGGAACAGTGTCTTACCAAAATCACACAGCCACGCAGCCTCCAAGCCAAGGGCCCATTCTTCATCCTGCAGCTCACTTAAGACGTTTTTACATCTAATCTGTGGGAAGGAAAAGTATGACAGAAATGTTTGAACGGATTTTTAATACTGGTAGTAACAATAAGACATTAAGAAGGAAGTCTTTGTGTAGTCTCATTTCTAAACTTCTTTGCTCGATGCCCTTTTTTTCTTCTTTTCCGATTGTGGCAACCTCATTTTCCTTTTCCTTATTTAACTATTGAAGTATACATTCTTTTCAAAGGAGAAAAAGTCAGTGTGCCCTGAGTACATCTTTCTCAAAGTCACTTCTTCTGAACTTTTTTGTGAATGTCTTGGCCAGGGGCTCCGCTGTGGTTAAACTATTGGCAGGCCTTAGAAATATTGCTTGGTGTTTCCAAGTTATTTATGCAATAGTTTTGAATTTGGGAAGTATATCCCAACTTCTGAAAATCCTAGTGAAGGAAGATGGATCTGTAGGGTGCCGTCTTCTTTACTGATCAAAATGAGCACTCACTTGGTCCCCGTCCACATAGGAGACTTTCTTGTGTTTTTTCTGGCATGTGTATACAATGTTTTTAAGCAGCGAGCCATTTGTGTTTGAATAGTTCATTCCTTTGTTAGTGAGTAATCTTGGTCAAATGTAGTTTTATTCCTTAAATATTCCAAAGATTCCGCGACCTAATGAGAAAGCAAGCTCATGGTCTGTCAGGAGACAAGAACACATTCATTGGCATAACTCGTCATCTGTCCCTGGTTCAGGCACATAGCAGATGCATGACCATCGCTCATGTGATAAATCTCCATGCTGTTCTGGTCAGCTTTGGCGTGTGTGAACCCTGAATGTCATTATCATTGAGCTCTTTTGCAAAGTCAGTTCATTTCTTAAGTATGAACGAATCAGGTCTATGAATGAAAGTGCAATATCCAGCTTCCCCCCCCCCCAAAGATTTATTTTATTACTTGAGAGAAGATGAGAGAGAGAAGGGGGGAGGGCCCAGAGCAATCTCCATAGTTGTACATCATTAGTTGTGACATGGTTTCTTTTCCATACAGGTGGGTGTGGGGCTACACAGGGCAAGAACTGAATTGGGAGCCTCCCACATGGGAGGCGAGAACCTCTGCCACCATCCTGGCAGTTATCAGTTGCACCAAAGTTCAGCATATGGGTTTGCACAGGCTGGGGCCTGGATTCAATCCCCAGACCTCGTGGTTGCAAAGCAAGCACTCAACCTGCTGAGCTATCTTGGCATCCCCACAATATCTAGCTTTTGAACTGTGCAGACATCTTCCTCCTCTGACACTGTCTTCCTGGACTCCTTTTTTGGGGTGCTGTATAATCATTTAAAAATCATTCTCACCAGATGGGTTGAAGGGTGGCTTCAGGGTGGCAAAGTTAAAGGCAGTCCTCACTGCGGTCAGGGATGTGGAGACGAATCTCGTCCCGACAGAGCCCTGGGATCCCTCCTCTCTGAGATCTGGCCAGTCCCTGCTTAGACACAGGCTCCCAGTCTTGAAGCACTTTGAGACCAGATCTCTGAGCAACACCACACTATCATCCTGCTGCCCCCGATGAAAGGAAGCAAGTAGGCTCTCCCTCTTCCATGGCACGGAGTGTGTGCTTCTCTCCAATGAACACCAGGCTCCAGCTCTGCCCTGGTCTGTCTGTCCTCTTCAGACATGGCACAGAGAGTTGGCGTTATTAGTGTCCACTCTCTTCAGACATTGCAGGTTTGGGGACAGAACACTGGATGCACAAGCGTGTTGTGAGGACAGGGAGTAATGGCAGGTGAGCCCTGGGTGGCAACGTCTTATTTCTTATTCTGTCAAAGAGAGAAAACAGAGATCTAGAGAGCTCTACTAACAAAGGCAAATTGATTTGCTGGGCAGAGAAAGAGAGAGACAGAGAGACAGACAGAGAGAGAGAGAGAGAGAGACTGACTGAGTGGCTGAGTGTGCATGCGCGCGTGAGAGCCAACCGTGGCCGGCAGGGAAAAGCTTTGGCTGCTTCTCTCTGAGCTGAAACCGAAAGGGCTGGACGTAGGGGCCATGCTGAAATTTACCGTCATGAAGGATTTTCAGCCTTATGTTTTGATTGGCTTATTTGGGTTGGGAAGTGTTTCCGTTGGTGGGGCCAGTCCTGGCCTCCACCACAGGAGTGCACGCATGGTTTGCAAAGAGGTTCCTGATGGAGGCTCTGGTCACCCTGTGGACACTTTTTTTTTTTTTCCTTTCGTTTTTCTTCTTCTGCTCAGGGCTCACTCACTCTGGACCATATTTTCTTGGGTCTAGACTTTGGCAAGTCAGGGCATTCTTGGAGTTTCTTTAGACAGTGGGAAAATGGTTCTGCCATGTGGGTACATGGGGCCAGGTGGGGCAGTACCTTGCACTTGTCTACTGTGTTCGTCTCTATGTTTAGCTACCGTTTTTAGTACTCTTAATATGAGTCTTATGGAAATAGTGGTAGGGTAGGTAGCCAACTGTCCCAGTTTTCTTGGGACTGAGATAAATCCAAGGCAAACTGGGAAGGTTGGTCACCTAACTTTCCAACCCGGACTTGTTACCACATGAGATCACTAGCCCTGCGGTCAGGGTGCTGTAGCTACTATGCTTGGCAGGACATGCCAAGGTCAAATAGAGGACAAGTGTGTAGCTGTTAGGAGTGACCCACTTGGACATTCTTTTAGCATTGCCTTCCAGTGGATTTCCAGGCCTGGTGTGGTTATGCATCATGTGTGTGTCCTTTCATGTGGCTCTTCTCCAACCACAGATGTCGCACACATAGTCCCAGGTGCTGGAAACATCCCCTCTTTGCTGCTTTTGCTCCCTTTCTCTCCTCTGCCATCTCTTTTCAACCCTTTTTCATCCTTCCGCTCAATTGTAGCCAGTTCTCACTTAACGACCTACCTGTTTTTTCTTAAAGATTTTTTTTGTTGTTGTTTTGACAGAGAGAGAGAGAGAGAAAGAGGAGAGAGAGAGAGAGAGAAGTGGGAGGGCCCAGAGCAGTCTCCATAGTTGGTCCCCAGGGCTGCAAAGCAAGCTTTTAACCTGCTGAGCCATCCCGGCTTCCCCACGACCTACCTGTTTTAACGACCACTCAGACTTATGGGCCATTCTCCAGCCCAGGGAATCCACTTTCTCAGTCTTTGTCTTGTTCCCACAGGTCGATTAGTATTTACTACATGAAGCATTTGCAACCACCCAAGACTGTGTATTTCTTTTGTAAGTGTGGAGTCATGTGATCTCTATTGAAAAATACCTACCCTATGGCGCCACGACATGCCACAAGATATGCATCTGCCTTTAAACTCCTCAATTATCCACCGATTCGCTTACCGACCTAGTCATAGGAATTTCTATTTGGCCGTTACGTGAAGGGTGCCTGTATTACTTCCACATGGAAGTCCCCGATGCTGTCCTCACCTTCACGTCCCACCCAGGTGCGCTTAGATATATGCAGACTTGCTTCCTTCTTTCCTTTAAGCATCTTGGGTATTTTTTTTTTCTTACAGCATTTTCTGCCTCCCAAGCAGACTGTAACCTTCATGGTTGGCGGGGAAGGGAGTGAGGAGAGAATGCACTCTTCCTAGCATTGTTAGACTTTGTGACCTGTGTATGCAAACAGTGAACCCAGTGGGGGTTGCTGCATCGTAAACCACTTTTGAGAAAACACAGTCCCGGATCTGAGGTGTGAAGCCCTTCTGTTGAGCCTCCTTGTCCGCGTCAGCAGTGATAGCTCAGGACCATGACGGATGGCTGTTGATATTGCCTCTTCCCAGACACTGCTGCAGTTACATTTGTCATTCTGCACACGCACATGTGCACAGTTATTTTGAACAGGCTTCCCCTCCTGGGCCTGAAAATGTGTGGCTATTTACATGAACACACGTGGGTGCTGTGGAAATGAGTGTACATGACATCACGTAATGGATACAGCCCTTCCCAGACCTGGACATAACCCAAGTCCTTGGTCCACCAAGTCTTCCCTCCTCCCCTTCAAGATTTTCACATGAATTCCCTCTCCCATGTTGCCGGCATCAACCCATGATTATTTCCCCATCTGACTCATCCGCTAGGCTCTGAGTCCCTGCATGGAAGCCAAGACCTTTCGCCCCTGTTTTATCCCAGTGGTTACCAGTGGGGCTGTATGCAGTTTAGCATATAGGGGTGCCCAGGCCGGGGCCGGGAATCAAACCCTGGCCCTCACGTTTGCAAGGCAAGCGCTTAGCCACTGAGCTATCCCGGCATCCCATACAATGATACTAAAATATATTAGTGTTGGCAGGTGCTAGGAAATAAACTCATGATCACATTGTAAGGTATATAAATGTCAAATGTCACTATACTATATACTTGAAACTAATGTAATCCTGTATACCAACCATATTTAAATTAAAAAAAAGTAAGGGGGAAAGAAACCCAAACATTTATTTCTCTATAGGAAGTGTATCACTGGGTGACCAGATAGTGGTTCAGACAAATTTTTCTTTATAGATGTAGTCCAGGTAACAAATAAAAAAGGAATGATAGAATGAGAATATCATCATTGTGCAACCCCCCCAATGAATTGATGGATCTAAGCATTGGATATCATCATCTGCTAATGTCACAAAAATAGACACACAACCAAACATTGTGTCTCTTGATCAAAGAGCTCAATACTGTCTACAAAGTATTCTTGCCCTCTCTGCTCCCCACCCACACCTAAAAATATCAAGACTTTAGATCCAGCTACCCATGTGCCAGGAGTACAGGGTCCAGAGAAACCTTAAACTAAGCCATGGGTGGTCTGCAACCACCAACATCCAGACAGCGGGAAACTTGGCAGGACAAAGAACCCAGCTTTTTCAAAAAATTGTTAAGGAAAAAAAAAAAGACTAGATGGGAACCAAAAATATTTAATGAGACTTAAAAGATACAGCTACCAATTACAATATATGGACCTTATTTAGATTCTGATTTCAACAAACAAAACCCAACTACAATGTAAACAAAACCCAACTACCATGCCGTCTTTGACATAAGGAAATTGGAAAAGTACTATTTTATTGTCAGTTGCCAATTTTTAAGACTTGAAAACAGCATTTTAATAATGTTTAAAAGGAGTATCTTTTATAGAAGCACATGAAAATATTTACTGATGGAATGGTATAATGTTTTGCATTTGGTTCAAAATAATGGGAGGGCTAGTGGTTGATTAGGATGGATGTTGAGTTGCTGATTGCGAAGCTGAATAACGGGTACTTGGGGTTCATTATACTGTTCTGTCTACCTTTATGTATACAGTGATGCCTTGGAATTCAAACTTAATTCATCCCAGAACCCTGTTCGACTTTCAGAATGTCCGCATTCCAAGACAAGTGAGTGTTGGGATAAAGCTACGGACCATACAGTCGATACGTCCCACACAAACAACGTCTTGGCGTTCGAATTCCAAAGCAGCATTTGGATTCTGAGGCAAAATTTGCTTGACTTTTTTCGTTTGGATTCCAAGTTGTTCAAGTTTGGGGGTGTTTGGATTCCAAGGCATCGCTGTATTTGAAATTTCCCATAATAAAAAGTAAAAAAAAAAAGTAGCAATTACAAAACAGCAACAAACCAAACCCAACATTTCAGTGATGTGGATAGATAGTATCATTCTGTATCACTAATAAGGAAGTTAGAGTGGACAGGTCAATGAACTCACCAAACCTAGGTCTTTCTCAAGGGAAAACGTGCTCACTTTTTGCTAGAGTAGACTGCATGCCTTAAATTAGGAAATGCAATTTAAAAATTACCAGATTCACAGGTAAAAATTAATTCGCAGAAAAACATTTTACAATTAGATGTTTCTTCTGTAGATTGTTTGTCCCCCGATCTCTTTGCCACACTAAAAGATTATATAAAATAGTTTTTGATTTAGTTCAAAACTATATGTGCAATCAGAGTAACATTTAATTTATTAGTATTGCACAGCATAAAACATTCCATAGTATCCAGTTTTCTAGTGTTCTATGCTTTGTAAAAGCATCCCATGATCTTTCACACATTCTGACATCAGAACGTGTTTGAGAAGTACAGATGTTAGAGGTGGGTGACAAACCTATTTTGTATTGCAGCATTTACAAAGGTTTGAATGTGTCAGTGGTTATTACATCTGAATAGCTATGTTAAGCACTAACAACAACAAAGTTCACCCTGCTGTTGGCAGTGAAACTGTGTTACCATTCACAGATTTTACAAGTTGAGTATTTTGTGTTCTAACTTGAAGCAGCTTAATTTCCTGCCCCATTACAAGTTCTTGCTCTTAGAACATAAGATGTGTCCCAAATTCAACTCACTGAAGACATGGATGTATCACGCCATGAACTTTGTGTAAAACCTTTAACTCAAATATTTTAAAAGCCTATTTATTTTTCTTAGTTGTAAGCCTTAAAATACTCCACTCATAGTTTTTAAGTTAAACAAAAAACCCGTGCCACATTGTATTGTAAAATATTAGAACAAAAAGCCTAAAAAATAAATGCAGAAAACATGTTCTTCCCTAGGTTCAGGTGATGATTACAGGGCACGTTTTTTCCTTACAGCGTAGTTAGCAGTTTCTATATTTTAGATTTTTAATGTTATAATTCACTTAAGGAGGCAGCATATATACAGTAGGCTCTCCTTTCACTGGAACTCAAGCCACTGGAATTCTCAAGCAACTGGGGAAATAAACTGAATAAATAATACTACATTTATCTGGCATGGGTGCCAGTTAACGGAGAGTCTACGTACATGTATATGGCATCTGCCAGTCCCCAGGGGTGCCGGTTAACTGAGAGTCTGCTGTATCTGGCACGCCTTAGCGTTCATGAGCATTTGGTGGTGGTTGACCCCACCCCATGGTCATTGTTGTCCCATATGCACACGCTGGCGATTCAGACTCAGAGATCCTTTAGAAAGGGGTTGGGGTGAACAGGGGTCTCTGGAAGACCCCCTGCCTTACCCCCATTCAGCTCCTGTGCCATTAGAATCCAACTCTAAATTCTAGAGAGAGTAACCTCTTTGAAGGGATATAGACTCTATAAAATGTTCTGCTGTTGGAGAGGAGACCCCCAGTTCTCTAAATGCTCTTAGCTGTTTCCTGCCTCCAAAACAGACTTACAGGAAACTGATTTGTGTTTGGAAGGACCATTGCCTCTATGAACCGAGCTTAGACCAGCGGGAGGCACAACAGGTTGAGACCAGCCAAGGCTAGAAAAGAGGTGAGGCCATAGGTTCTAGTGAAATCAAGATTCAGGGGGGTGCTAAGCATTCTGGATTCAGCAGAAAACTCTAGGAAAACAGCTTTCGAAGGTTTGGTGACAGAGGGGAAGGACAGGAGATTTGTGGACATATTACACAAACCCCAGAGAGCCACCCCAGGTACTCAGAAATGAGAGAAGAGATCAGATGGAAGAGAAGAAGAAATTACATAACTGCTGTAAGACACCTTTGATTTACTGTTATAAATGCTTTTGTGGAAAAAAAAATCCAAAATATTACTCAGTCTGTATGTTGATTGTAAGATGCATTATATTTTTATTTCAAAAAGAAAAACAAAAAAAGGTGGGCAGCAGCATCTTAGAATTTAGGAAATGAGGAAATAGGAAGAAAATTAAGATGTAGAGACAAATATAGGCCACAGTCTCTGAGTCTAAGTCATCCAAATACATTTTTTTTAATATTATTATATTTTATTGTTAAATTTAATGGGGTGACATTGGTTGGTAACAATCAGACAGTTTCCCAATGGACAACTCCACATCACATCACCCATGCATCGCATTATGTGCCCAGCTCCCAGAATCAGGTCCCCCTCCAACC
>PVKE010030421.1:0-19631 GCA_004027555.1 Craseonycteris thonglongyai
TTGAATGAGTTATGTAAGACTCCTTGCACTCCGCACATGGGATGTTAACTCTTTCCTGGCATAGCCAAGGACACCGGTGTCATTTATAAAGTAGCAGCACATTCTGGTTTCCACCAAGACCAGTTCAGGTTGATGGGAAGAAGCAGGTGTCAGGATGTAGATCTGGACAGTCAAGCAATTGTCAGGCCCACCTTTCCCACGTGAGGCTCTGGAAGCCCCAGAAAGGTGAAGGCACTTGTCTACGTGAATCGATTTTCCTAAAGGTCCCAGTCTTTTTCCAGGAGCTAGGCTGACACTTCAGTGTACTCTACTGAAGGCTTTAAAACCAACCAGATCTCTAGAATAGTAATATAATCATCACTGCGCTATGGCTGAGACATGGGACCAGCCTCAGCCCACAGGGGATGATGACTGGTTTGACCATGTGAGCTTGAATTCTGGCATTAAGGGGACACTTATTACACAAGTCTTCACTCGACAACACTCACTAAACCAATTATTATATCTTAAAACACAACAACCGCCTTATTTATTTCATGGGCCCCAAACAAGTTGTTAAGTCCATGATCTCTCTCTTTCTCTTCCCTCTTTTCCACACATTTCATCTAGCCTGTCCCTACAAAAAATAAATCTAAATATACAGGGTCCAACAGAAGTAATGCTGTTTTTTAAGTAGTATAGCAAAATCATAGATGATTATGATTTTGTAATAAAAGGCTTGGTATAGATAACCAGTTCAGAAAGAGGGGCGTTACTTCTTCTGGACCCTGTATATGAAATATTTTACCTATAAAACATAATACTTCATTATTTCACTTACTGAGAAAATAGCAAAGAATTAGAAAACAAGTTAAAAAATAACAAAACTGCTCAAGGTATAGGTCTCAAAAATGAAGTACTTAAACTTGGAGCAGTCCTTAGCACTGTACTCGGGATCCATGAACTCCTATTTCATAAAAAGAGCTTAGGTATCTGGTTCCTAAACCAAAACACTGTCTTCGTTGAAGGGGGAGAGGGACGCCCACAGGCAAAGTACCCTGACTACAGCAACACATGATTACTGACCGCTGACGCAGGAAGAGCTGAAAGCACTAAAAGCAAGCAGAAGTCATCAGAAATCCAAGAGCCTGGAGCTCTGTGAAGTACCAGTGAACCAGACCCACCCGAACGGGCCACACAGCAGCATGAGAGTGGAGAACATAGGCATAGGTGTCTGGGAGACCCGCATGTGGAGGTCAGACTTGGCCATTTATTTGCTGTGTAGTCTTGGGTAAATGACTGCCCCTCTCTAGTAGCTTCCTTTATAAAGGAATGAGATGTCTCCACTATGGGGATGGGCATATCGACCTTACCTGGCTATTGTGGAAGTGAGACAATGTATGTGAAGAGCTAATAATGGCTTCTCACTCTTGCACAATAAAGGATTTGTTTTTTTTAAAGACCTGAGGACATCAGGGTATCATGGTGTGGTCTGGCTATTCATTTTCAGTGAGAACCCTGAGTCATTCAGAGAGTGGCAACATGCACTCTGTGTGTTCTCAGGGAGAAGGCAGGGACCTCCCATCCAACAAGGCTCTTCCTGCCCTTCCTCCCCCAGGACCCTGGGGGACCTCAGGGCTCTGCCCTTTTCTGCCCACCTCTGGACCCCTGCTCACATTCTCTTTCTCTCTCTTCAAAATCTACTTTTAGCTAACTGGTCTTCTATAAACTATCCCATCAACTAGTTTATCCTAAGGTATCAGTGCTTGATAATAGTGAGGTAAAATCTCTGTGGGTATCAGTTAGCAAGGGGCATCTCTAATAGTGAAGGCAGCTTCTTCCATATGGGTGGTCTGAGCATTACCATCAGGAGCCCGGGGCACTAATAGGGTCAGCAAACTTGCTATTGAAGATTTCTGGTGTTCCTAATCCGAGTCAGATGTTGATAGTTGTCCATTAAGACATTAGAGCTCCCCTTCTGACTGATTCATGGTTACTTATGTAACGTATTTATATTCTTCACTTGTCCAAAAACATTGGGGCGGGGGTGTGCTGAGTCACTAAGGGTAACAAGGTTTTACGCCAATAAGATCCCACCCTCAAAACACTGAGTTTATCATTATGCTTTCATGCTAACATGCACTGAGAAGTAACTCTCATTTCTTTTTCCTTTCCTCATTTCCCTCTGCAATCTGATGTTCTTTTAAATACCCATGTGCTGGAGAAAGCAATAGCAGAGAGGTAGATAAGGAGGGAGGGGCACAGGAAGAAACAAATGGCTGAAGCTTTTTAGAATGTATCAAGATATGGACATTGGAATGTCTCCCTCTCTTTGTGTCTGTCGAGTTCTCTGTTTCTGGCATTCTCTTTAAAATAATAACAGAAATGTTGCTAGGATTAAATGGAAAATATTGTCTGTATTTCATCTGCTCAATGATGGGGGTTCTGATCCCTTACAGAGAACATGTCTGTTTTGTTCACTAGTCTGTGAGTAATTCTAACACTAGCCTAGACCCTGCACCAGTTCTCTAAATCTCCTCTCAACCCTGTGTCCAGAGAGACAGACTGCTTGCCTGAAACTAACTATCATGGGAGAGTGTGCACCAAAGAAATCGGCAAACACCACGAATCAGAGCTTCTTTTCTCTATTTCTTTTCTTCTCTTTTTTTCCTGGCGAGCCAATTGTTAAATATTTATCAGCACACTACTGATAATTGGTATTCTATAAATATTTGTTAAATGAACAAAGGAAGAATGACAGAGCTGTTCCATTTAATTTGGTCACTTTCAACACCTCTCTGGCCCTACTCAGAGCAAACCCTCTCTAAATTTGTCTCAACAACATGATGACAAGCCTTAGGATGTAGTTATGAAGCCGAGAAAGAAATGCCAGGAAGACTAATTTAAGACAAAATTTCTCTTCAGTCATAGGGTCTCTAACTCAGCTCTGGTGGAAAGCATCAACCTTGAAAACCCACAAGGAAGAGGTGAAGACTTCATATCATTTCTCATTTCTTTTGATGTTGAAAAGAGAAGCGTGTTATCCGCTGGGAAGTGGCTGTGAGAGGAAGAATACAGGGCTCGGAGCCGGTAGTCACAGCAGCCTGCTCTTTGTGAGCTCAGGGAGCAAGGGACTTTCTCTGAGTGCAGGTTTCCACGGTATCCACTAGCAAAATAACACCTTTCCTGTCTAACCTACAGGATAACCCCCCATTGAGCTCCTATTCATTCTTCAGAACCCAGTTCTTAAGCCCCTGCTCCCTCTGCTGCGTTTACAAAGTCACCCCATCTCCTTCAGAAGAAGAGGGCTTAGGTCCCTCAACACAGCATTTATTATGCTGGGCTGCATACAGCTGTTTGTAGATTGGGTGCCCCCAACGTCTGTCACTCTGTGACCACCTCATGGGCCAGACCCACAGCGAGGCTGCACCTCCAGTACTAGGTGCTTGGCACATAGTTGATCGCTGCAGGTTTATTAAAGCGAACCACTGAAAACTAGAAGCGGGGCAGCTTTTAAACTGTGAACATAATACATGGAAGGTAAAGGGTGATGATCTAGGGAAGACCACCCAAAATGGCGGCACACTATTGCCAAGCTTCCGGAACAGCCTTGGCCTTTGCAGACCCAATCAAAGCATTTAATCACATAGCTGCTTGAATAAATTCATGAACGCCTAGGGGACCTGGGTGGAAAGGACCAATTCAGAACTACAGACAGCATTCTTTCAAATAGGGGCCCCCTCCTCCTCCTTCTCCTCCCAGTGTGTTCCAACAGCTTTATTCCAGGATTCTGATCTCTCCCTGCCCACAGGGCTCAGAGGTAAGAATATTACATAAGGAATGAATGCTGACTTCATTTGTTTTAATAAAAGAAACAGCCCATTTAAAGGAACACAGACTTTAGTGGCTCAGATATTTCAGAATGTGAATATGACCCAGAGGCTCAGGAATACAGAACGGCTGTCTTGAGAATGACCATTTTTTCCTATTTAAAACATTCTGGAAAATTGCTCCGTGTCCCCGTGCCAAAAAGAAAAAATGAAAAACATAAGGGCTATTTGGAATGTCTCTTCATCTTACAGACGACTTTAATGCATAATGTTATAAAGACATGAAGCTCTCTGGCCTCAAATGCCCCTGTTACAGCTGCCCAACAGCTCAGGAGACACAGCCCATTACAGTGTGGAATTTGTGAGCAGACCCTTGCAGACAAAGCGCACCATTTCAGATGAGTTTCATAGTTGGTCATGAGCTTTTTAGTGATCAGGCATTTCCTACTAAGATACACGCCTGCTGTTTGGAGTAACTTCTTAACTGCCTTAGAGCGTAAGATGGTGGTGGTGGTGATGGGCATGGCAGAGGTGTATCTCAGTGTAAACGCTGTTGTCTCCTGTTGTATTTGATACAGTTACCATGTTAGCTCGGTAGGGAATGAAATACTGATGTTACGATGTGGAAGGTGAAGGCTGAGAGAGGTTCCATGCCTGGTTCTGGGTCTTATACATTGCTGGTCAATGGATGATCCTGCAGCTAAACCCAGAGCTTCTGCAGGATGCCTGGTTGGCATGGGGAGTCGAGTAAGGACAGGCACCCTCTTAAGCAGAAGGGATTTGGAAGAGCACAAGTGTTGGAGTCACACAGCCCTGATTCTGCACCTAAGGACAGGCCTTGTGACCATGGGTCCACTAGGGGCCCTCAGGCCTCAGCTTGTCATCTGAAAATGTGAGTAACAATTCCCAACACAAAGATCTGTTGTAAGGATCAAGTGGGGGTGGGGCAGATAAAGTACATACAGGGATCAAAAAATTGTAGCCATTAGTATTTATCATTATTTCTGCCCTTACAGAGGGCGCTTGGCCCTATAAAGGGGCTAATTTCATTTGTTCTTTGGGACTCTGCCTGGGTGGGAGTTAATTTAAATATTTTATGAGCCCCATCTCTCTTTTCCTCCTTGGGGGGCTTAGTGAGGAACAAATAGCTCAAGTATAGATCTGGTTTCCTTGTTCAGAAGAAACTACCATGCCTCTCAAAGCATTGTGTGCATGTATGTGTGTATGTGTGTGTGGTGCCTAGTCTCCCACTCTCCTTTATTTTTGAAACGACGTTCACCTGTTATTGACAAATCACCTTTGTCTTTTGCAGATATTTCTGTGTCGACAGAGATGAAAATCTTTGCCCAGATTCAATAAGGCAGGAAATCAATTAAGGTTTTCATTTTCTGCTTAGCCTCCAAAGACAAGACGATGAGAAAAGGCCTAAGTACAGAAAATGTGTATAGATTCCTGGAGGTTTCATTCTGGATTCTGGGTTCTGGAAAAAAAATGAAAAATGAACTAAGACTGAAAAGCCTTACATGTCCTACTTAAAACTTAAGTGCTATATTTTTCCTGTTTGAAAAAAAAATTTACAAAGCCCCTCCACTCTATATTGATTAATATGGACAACTATGACAGAGGAGAGATGCCTCAATTTCTAAAAGACAGCACTAAACCGAACAGCTTGGTTTCTAAATGGCTACATTTAAATATTTCTTTCTCTGTTCATTTCCAAACCCAAGCCATAAATCACCCTTATGAACACAATGGCCTGTGCCTATAGCCATTTATCATTTGGATAATGTCACCTGTTCAGGTGTGCATTCATTTATGCCTCAAATTAGAACTCTGGTTGGCTGAAATCTTTCCTCTCATCGGTACATTCGGAGCAGTAGCCCCTTAGGACGGACTGCTCACAGCCCAAGGCAGGGAGGAGCGTGTACGTGATTCTCATTCTCAGGGGAGGAGGAAAAAACCGGTGGGAAGAGATTTGGGGCCTCACAGTCCTCTCTAGTTCATTTGCGCATCTCTAGTCTTCTTCATGTTCATCATGCAAGAAGCAAACTATTTTAAAATGCTCAACAATTCCAGCCCCCAAAGGAGGGGCCGTGTGTGCGGCACGTGTGTCAGCTTGTGTGGCTCTAAGGAAAGACCAGGTACTGGAAAGCAGATGGAGGGGTACGGAGTCCATCGGGGAGGATCTTAGGGTAGAAAGGGCTCCGGAGTGGCTGTTGGGAGTTGTGAGTCCTAATTTTGCTGCTAAATGTGTGTCACCATCAGGTCCTATCTGCCTGGGCCTCAGTTTCCTTAGCAGTAAAATACAAGATCTCTAAGATCTTTCTTCTCTGATAGCCCATGGACTCAAACTGAAGATGAAGTGGTTCATTATTTATTACAATAGCCAACTGTAGATGATCACCTAACCCCCACACTGTAGCTAGTTTCTCCAGCTCCCCCCAAATAGATGGGGTAGGGACAACCATAAGTTTCTGACCCATGATATGGAGAATTGGTTTTTAGATCTCTGGTGGGAAACCTGTATTTGGCCTTCTTTTCTATCTCCACTCCACTTCTTCTATTCCCTGTACTGTCCCTCCACCATGTTTCACCTTCTCTCTTTTCCACACATCTCAGAAACAGGCAAAACACTGTCTGGAACTAGTATTACTAGTAATGAACATTCAAGATGGTTTTGCTCTGTGTTAGGTATTATACCATAATTTTTGAATAAAATGGTTTCATTTAATGCTGCAAATAGCCTAGGGAGGCCCTCATTAATCCTCTCCAGTTGACAGATGGGGAAGCTGAGTCCCAGAGAAGTAACTTGCCCAAGATATCACAGGGAATGGCAGCATCGGAATCTGAACCCACGGTCCCCCAACTCCTAAATGCTGAGCGAGCAAGCTCATGACTCAGGGTCCATTAAAACGTTGTTTAGTAAGTTTGATTGCTTAAGCTCCGCTGGTGATTAAGATCACCTGTAGCTAAGGGGGATTACAAATATTTTTAAATTTCTACAAACAAGAGAGGTGTGGCTATAAAATACATATGGATGAGATTAAACAACTGATTTCAAGAGACACACACAAAAACGTGTGTGCTGCATTTTGGCCAGAGTTTATTATATTTGAATTGTAAATTCTGAGATCCTGGCTCAGTTTATTTCTCTTTATAAGCCTGTGCTCCCAGCTCTTAAATTAAAATAGTCTCTCCCTTTCAACAGGAGAAACCTAAAATCCAAATTCGTTCATTGTTATTTTTAATGGCCTCTTTATATATGTAGTTTTAAAAATTATTTTCCCGTCACCCAAGTAAATCAAGGGAAGAATGACTTCCCAGCCACAGTTTTGAAGTGAGCCCATTTTGTTCAGGGCGTGAAAATTGTGAGAATCCCATGGATCGCGTCCCGAGCACATCCAGGGTGGTGAATCACTGCTTCCACCAGTCAGTCTCTTCCTCAGGACACAGCCCAAGTTGTCCCAAGCTCCTCTCTGCTCCCCCTCCCCCATGTGCAGCCCTCCCCTCTCACCATGACGCCGCTTTCCCCTGACAGGCAAGGGAATACCTGCCAGAGGGTGACTTCACCATACCAATCACTCTGACAACAGCCCAAATAAAACCCTGTCATTTAAACCACAAACAACAATCCAACAAGGCTGGGCAACTCAAACAGAGTAATAGAAAAGGGAAGAGAGGAGATGGGGAGACGGGAAAGGGCAAGAGAGAAAGAGGGGGGCGGGGGAAGGGAAGGGAAGGGAAGGGAAGGGAAGGGAAGGGAAGGGAAGGGAGAGACCGCACATGCTAGTGCCATAAACAATTAGAAAAGTCACCGGTGCATGGACTTGGGAAACACAGAGAGACAGTGTGGCTACAGGAAGGTGTACGGAAACAGAAAATGTCAGGTTTGAGTCCAGCATTTCCGCTTGCTGGGTATGCCACCTTTGAAAAGTTACTTATCCTTTCTCATCCTGTTTTCTTATTTGTAGAATGGAATTAATAATAAGACCCAATTCATGAGGTGAAGAATCTGAGTATGTAAAACAAATAGCACTTGATCCATGTTTGTTGATTTAACTTGTGTTATAATAATATAGGATTATATGGTATGTCTGCCTTCCATTAGTAAAATTTTATTTTATTTTTTTAAAGATTTATTTTATTGTTTTGAGAGCAGTTGTGTGTGTGTGTGTGAGAGAGACAGAGAGAAGGTGGGAGGGCCCAGAGCAGTCTCATTAGTTGTACATCATTAGTTGTGACATAGTTTCATTGCACACAGGTGGATATGGAGCTGTGCAGGGCAGGACCAAACTGGGGGCCTCCCACATGGGAGGCAAGAATCTTTGCTACCATCTTGGCAGTTACTAGTAGCACCACAATTCAGCATATGGGTCTGCATGGGTCAGGGCCAGGATTTGACCCCCAGACCTCATGGTTGCAAGGCAAGTGTTCAACCTGCTGAGCTATCCCGGCATCCCCATTAGTGACATTTTAGAGCCCAATGTTCCCCTGTCACTTGGCAATCAGCTTCCTACACCATTAGGAAGGATGTGATGAGGCCTGGATTGCAGTCCCAGTTTTGCCTGAGTCCAGATAAGGGACCTGAGTCAATAGTATTACTTGGTGTCATTTTCCAGTTCTGTCAAATAAGAGTAGGATCGTCTCTAATATGGTGTCCTTTCCTGTGCCCATTGTTCAACACCATATTGTCAACACAATTGACAAAGATTTACCTTCTGGAGTCCAGGAACCCCTTCTTTTGGAGCAGGGGTACCCTCTCTCTCTACAAGCTTGCCCTTCCCCCTGGGATGTGGAGCGTGGGCTACAAGATTGTAGTCTGGGAATGGCTTGTGAATTCTCCCTTTGGAGTGCTCCAGCCAATCCCACAGTATCTCTAATAAGCATTGCAGGCAGTGATCTGCTACTTTGAAATGTTTCCCTTCTGTAGAAAAGTCAGAACTGTCAGAAGGAGTCTAATTCTTCTGTTTTTGACTTCTTGGTAAGAACTCAAGAGGGAAACAAAAGCAAAAACTCCAGGGGCAGAGGAAAGTTCCACATTTTAGTGGATGGCTGTCCCATTGTGTGCATGACCAACACACATCCAACATCATGCATACTCTGATGGCAAGCTTACCTGTGTGAAGCACCAGACTCATTCTGAGCCAGGTCAGAAGAGAATGGCTCAAATACCTCTCACCATCCTTCCAGAATGCCATTCTTTTAATCCTACACTAGAACTCTCATCAGTGTGACTGGTGGGAAATTTGAGATTGCCTTTACTGTGCTGGGGAGTTGCCATGGTGATGAGGATATCAGCGCCTCTTGGTATCTCTACAGGCTTTCCAGTTCCATAAAGTTTTCTCTATACTCTCCTTTGATCCCACAGCAGGGCTACCCATACCCAACACCACATTATCTTCCCCATTGCCCAGATGAAAAAACAGCTATCATGTGTAGAGAGATTAAGGACCACCAGGTCAGGAGCAGAGTGGGTCAGGGCTGGCTTCCACAGGACTGTCATCACGTGGCCCCCTTCACTACTCGGAGCACACTCACAGACATAAAAGGGACAAAAGTGGAGTCCTGAGGGTATCAAGGAAAGAATATAGTGGGCCATGTGTCAGGGGTCTGGTTTCCAGTTTTGATTTTGCTCTAAGTTGGGGGACCTTGGGCAACTCTTTTGCCTTCTTTGTGAGGAAGTTCTTGTCTACAAACCAATGTTCTTCAGCTCTAAATTCTATAATGCATTCCATGCCTTCTTGGAATGACCAAACTGACATCAGATTTGGATTGGTCAATTGCATGGTAATAATAGCAACCTAAAGTACTACAATCTGTGGAAATGTGCACAGTTCATTCCAATTCTGTCTTTTTAAAAAATTCATGCTTAATGTTCTACTTGCACATTCTTCAAAGAGGCAAGTAATTCTAGAAAGCTTTGTAGAAAAACCAACAATCCTTCCTCTGTTTCCCATGCCTCGAGGGTAACCACTTTCAACTCCTTTAGCTGATTCTTTTGATATTTACCTCCATATATTACCTCCATATCTCTAAACAACACGTTTATGCAACCACTTCTTGACTTCAGTTTTAGGTTTTATCTATTGACCTTCCACTACGGAAGATGAGGTTTCTGCTTTCTTTCAAGAACTCCCACCCTCACCACATAGACACACACTTCCTGTCCCCCATCCTGCCAATGTAGTTCTATAACAATTTGGTTGGATCGATATTCTCTGCTTCTAGTTTAATGACAACAAAAAGCCTATTCACTGCTAAGTCCTGTTGTGTACAATGAGTAATTTTCCTTTTCTATAGAATATTATGTTTCTCCTGGAGTTAATAGTTAACTGTTTTTCTTGCTCAATTTTCTATGTAACGATTACTGATTCAAGCCCCAACTCTCCTCTAGTGTTGTCAGTTTTGATACTTTCAAATACATCAGGTATTCTACTAATTTTACTTTTGCAAAGCAGTTTCCACAGGAGCCTTCTGACCAGCTCCAGTCTGGACTGGTTTTCTCCCTGGGCTGTTGTTACATAGCTGTTGTCTTGTGATTTCTCTCCTGTCATCCCGGGCACTTTCTTCACTCAGTTTTATTGGCTTCCTTGTTTCTTAGAGCCCATATCTTCCTTTGTTTATGTCATTTTGATGGGGTTTCCCTTAGTCTCCTGGGAAAGGATGTATGTGAGTTAAAACTTTGGAGACCTCACATATTTTCTTTCTTTCTTTCTTTCTTTTTTTTTTAAGTTTTATTTATTTATTTATTTACTAATTTTTTGACAGAGAGAGAGAGAGAGAGAGAGAGAGAGAGAGAGAGAGAGAGAGAGAGAGAGAGAGAAATACAGAGACAGAGAGAGAACTGAACTGGGGGCACTCCCTAGTTCAGCATATGGTTCCACACGGGCTGGAGCTGGATTTGATCCCCGGTCCCCGGCGCTGCAAAGTGAGCGCTTAACCCACTGAGCCATTCCGGCTTCCCCAGACCTCACATATTTGAAAATGTTTTTATTCTAACCTCACACGTAATTGATAGTTTTGTTAGGTAGAGAATTCCATACTGGAAATCATTTTTCCTTGGCATTTTGAAAACCTTGTTGCATAATCTTCTAGTTTCCAATGTGGCTGTTCAGAAGCCTATTAACAAATCTTATTCTTAATCCTTTATATCGTATCCAAACTTTAGGCTTTCTTGGGCCACACTGGAAGAAGAATTGTCTTGGGCCACACAGAAAATACACTATCACTAACGATAGCTGATGAGCTAAAAAAAAATCTCATACTGTTTTAAGAAAGTTTACGAATTTGTGTTGGGCTACATTCAAAGCCATTCTGGGCCACATGCAGCCTGTGGGCCATGGGTTGAACAAGCTTGCTTTATATGAAACCTATTGTTTCTCTCTGGAAACTAAGGGTCTTTCTCTTTGTCTTTGATGTTCTGAGTTTCAAAATGATCCTGCCTTCGTATAAATCCAATTTCTCCATTACCCTAAACATTCTGATAGATTTCACAGGAAACACGTGTCTTTTACTTTCAAATTTTCATAAATCACCCTTTAAATTATTTTATCCTTTCCATTCCTCCAACTCCCCTTCTCTATTTTACATTTCTACTCTTATCTGTTTCATTTGTTATAGCTCATTTTTTCTTTCTTTCTTTTTCTTTGAGTATTCTATTTTTCTTTCTTGGATGTCATATATCCATTTATCTTTCTGTGTTTGTTAAAGACAGGAGGGGAAAGCCGAGATGTCTCAGTGGGTTAAGCACTCATTTTGCAGCCTCGGGGACCGAGGATCAAATCCCAGCCCCGGCAAGTGTGGACCCACATGCTGAACTGGGGAGTGCCCCCAGCTCAGTTCTCACCAGGGCGAGACCCCAGCCCAGTTCCTGCCCTGTGCAGTCTCGCGAATGAAACTATGTGGAAAAACCGATGATGTGCAACTATGGAGACTGTTCAGGGCCCTCCCGCTTCTCTCTGTTTCTGTCTCTGTATCTTTCTCTCTCTGTCAAAAACAATAAAAATAAATCTTAAAAAAAAAAAAAGACAGGAGTGTTTTCCTCTCCCTTAGTTTTCTTCTCCCTTCATAGTTTTGGCTTAATTTTCTACTTGAAAAAAATCTGTCTTTCATATTAGATACCTTGCACAAATGCTAGGTAATTTTGGTTATCTGCTCATATTTAAGAGTGAGTATTAAAAAGCTGAGTATGTATTTTGTGTTCATGAGGGGGGTCTTTGGGGAACTCCAACTTCAGGTTTTTTAGTGTTCTATTTCTCTAAGACTGGTCACATATTTCAGGGAAGATTCTAGCTCCTGCTAAGAGGTTTATATCTAACTGCTATTGTGTGGGAGCCAAGTCAGTGGAAGAAAGCAGGGAGTCCCTAATTAATTGCATGAATGTACCCTTAACCTCCCTACTTGCATATGGTGTCCCAAGTTAAGGGACCATCCTTTTACAGCACAGGTCCCCAACTCTGGGGTCCAAGGCCTGTTAGGATCTGAGCCACACATCAGGCAGCAAGAGGCGGATGAGCGACCCAAGCTTCATATGAATTTACAGCCGCTCCCATCTCTCCCATTACCACCTGAGCTCTGCCTCCTGTCAGATCAATGGTGACATTAGATTCTCATAAGAGCATGAACTCTATTGTGAACTGTGTATGAAAGGGTCTAGGTTACATGCTCCTCATGAGAATCTAATGACTGATGATCTGAGGTGGAGCTGAGGCAGTGATGCTAGCACTGGGGAGTGGCTGCAAATACAGATGAACATGATCAGAGAGGTCTGACTGCACAGAGACCATCATAAAACAATTGCTTGCAGATGCATATCAAAACCCTATAAGTGAATGGTAAGTGACAATTAAGCTGCATTTGGTGCTTGAATCATCCCAAGTCCATTCTCCCCTACCCCCCGCCTCCCACCTGTGGATAAATTGCCTTCCATGAAACCCATCTTTGGTGCCAAATGGTTTACAGTTCCCAACAATAGTTTCACTCAGAGAAGGGGTGGGGCAGTTTCTCAAAGGGAGTTTATTATCTAAACAGACTTTGAATCAATATTCTATTCTTAGCCCACCTTCTATCGCACTTTCAGGGGTAACTGGTGCCATCAATTCTTGAACCTTGTGGCAGTGGGTTCTGTGATATCCTAAGTTTCCCCATCCCTGGCTTGGGATTCAGCTTTGTCATCTGGTTAGTCAGTCATCTCTGTTCCATTGGCTTTCCAGCATCTAAAATATTATGGCTGATGTCTTCTCATATGCAGCCTTCTAGTTTATCCTTTAGAAAGACTTGTTACATATCATCTTAGTGGATTTTGAGGAGAGAACAGAATTAAATATGTGTGTTTAATCTGCTATTTGTAATGATTTTAAGTTCTTTCATTCTGTCTTTAACATAGTAAAATCATCAAATGTACTTTGGACCAATGGCATAATAACATGATCTGAAAGAAATCTTAATCTACTGTAAAACTGACAGTTATTTTATGTCATTTATTATTGCCCATATCTCAATTCTCTTTTCTGCCTAGTATATATCTTTAGGCCTGGTCCTGCCCAGTGGATTTGTAATCTGAGCCTTTTATTATATATATATATATATATATATATATATATATATATATATATATATATATATATATATATATATATATATAGCCATTAGTTCACGGTGAGCAATGTACAAAGCCAGTCAAAGACCAAACTATGTCTATTTCATTTACTGTTCCTTGAGAAGCTAACAATTTTCATCTCAGGTTATAAATCAAAGTTGAGTCAATCATATGTTCATTATTTTAATAATGAAATGGTTATTACCTATCTGTTTAGATATCTCAAAACTGAATCGAGTACGGTAATAGCCGTTAGTTTTGAAGAACTGCGCACACTGCAGAAAAGCATAGTGTATTTACAAGTATGGCCTCTGGCAGCACACTGTCCACATTTTAATCTCTCCTTCCCTCTGTTTGACCTTGAAAAAACTGATGAGCCTCTCTGTGCCTTGGATTCTCCATTTGTAAAATAGAAGCAATAATAGTATCTATTCTCTATGTTTATTGTGAAAATTAAATGAAATATTTGATAAAGTACTCTTCCCAGGGACTAACACACAGAAAAGAGCTCAATAGATGTTAGCTAATGCAAGTCATTATCATCCCATATTTTTAAGGACAGAAGAAACAAGTTAATAAATATGCATTAAGTATAAGTGTGGCTTCACAATGAGACACCCCCTCACTCCTCAGTAATTTAAGAGACATAATAGTGTCATCTGACAATTACACTGTAAATTCTGTACCTAGTGGGTTTGAGTACAAATGCACAAAGTTGGGTAGAAGGAGCTCTTGGGTCAGAAAGCCCTAGTGTGATGTGACTGATGGTGTGTGCACATTGCACGGATGAATATCATCCAGGGGCATGTCCCGCTACTGTATTAAAAAGGGATGCTGCTAGGGTCTGGACTATGGTCAAAGTACCAAGGCAATCCCACTGCGCTGGCCACAAAAGGCTGGGCTCTGCAATATCAAAGAAATCCCTAAATCTCAGTAGCTTAACAGAAAATGCATTTTTTCCTTTCTTTCCCTTGTTCTACCAAGTCTGATGTGGATCAACAGCCCTCCTCCATGTTGTTTTCCTGTCACCTGGAACACATGGTCTCTAAGGTCCCTCACAGGAAGGAAAGGGAGACAGAAAGGCGTCTCAGTTCCCAAATGCCTTACCTATCACAGCCACTAGCATGCCACCTGCCACAACTCAGTCTCACGGCCCCAACCTACCTGAGGATGCTAGGAAATGTCGTATCTTGGGTGCCCAGGAAGAGCAGACAGTGTGGTCAGTCCAGAGCCTCACACAGGCCACCCCCATTTTGGAGAGTTATCTGGACAGCCAGCTGCCTTCTCCAGGGAACACTTTTTTCTGTCTCTTCACTGAGCATCCCTGACTGTACATGGGGGGCTGCCAGTCTCTCTTGGCTCAAGTCCCATGGAACCCACAGGTGGCCGAGACATGAGACCTGTGTGCTTAGGTTAGCCTTCCCAGCCTTTAAGGCAGTGAGAAACTAGGCAGATGATGTGGTAGGAGCTCCTCCCTAGGGGTGATGGGGGTCTGGAATCTGTGGACTGAAACCTAATCTTTAAAATGAGCTCTACTCAGTTTTAGCCTCTGCCCATCCTTTCACCAATTCTGCCTGTGGCTGACCTCAGAGATTGTAGTGGGTGACAGCTGAGGGAACCGAAAGACAAGACACTGCTCTAGACTCTAGAGTCTAGAGTACTCTATTTGATTCTAATCATTTATTAGGTTAGACCTAATCACAATATTTTGTATAATATATTCTAGATCACAGAGCAGTTTTATCTTTATGGCCTTATTTACCATGGAAATAATCTGGGAAGTAAATAGCAGAATTATCACAGTTGCATGTATGAGAAATTCAAGGCTCAGAGCATGGAAGCATCTCACTCAGATCACTCAGGGAGCTAGTATTTGGACATGACCCTGGTGCTTGGGTCTTCTCCCTTGTATCTAACTTTGACTTTTGACATTTGCTGTGTGTGTCTTAGGTGAGTTATTTAGTATTCAGTGCTGCTCATTTCTGAGCCGAGGGAGGGAAACAAGGTCTTCAAACTTAAGTATTTATACTCTATCTGGATAATGAAGCCTGTATTTTATAAAACAACCTGTGAAAAGTAGGAGAGAATATATAATTAAGGACTAATTTGGCCCTTCCGGTCCAAAGAGACAATTGCACACAACGAAGACATAAGTTTTTAAACGCCCCCGAACCTAGTACAGCATGATGTATCCATGCCCTTGCTCAGGCCGTTCTTTTCGCACAGAGAAGTTTCTCTTAGTTCTCAGCCCAACAATCTCATCTTGCTAGTGCTCGTTCATGTGCCACGCCCGCCCCCAACTCTTCTCCAAGCTCAGCAGGTAGAATTAGTCTGTCTGCCTTCTCCAGGGTGTCCTGGAGCACAAACCAAATACCGATGTTAAGGTTGTTGCCTTTCGGTGGAGGTGGGCAGGGTGGAGGGGGTATACTCGTACTGTAATATTGTATCTTTTTTTTTTTTTTCTTCCAGGTAACTCCTTGATTTTCTATGGGGAGGAATCAAGCTTTTCTCCTGCTCTGTATTTCCATAGTCCAGTGTGGTTCCTGACACAAGTTCAAGGTTCATGGGATGAAAAAATAAATGATCTGAGAGAGAGGAAACAGTTCCCTAAGATGCCCAGTAGAGTCCTATGGGTGGCTTTCCCAAGCTTGAATCCTGGAATTTTGGAGGGAAGAGACCAGAGCTGAAGAAAATGGGTGGGAGAGAAGAAAAGGGGCAACACCAACAGGTGCTGAAGAAGTTCTGGGGTTCATACTCCTGCCCCTAGAACACAAAGCCACAGACAACAGTGACCTTTCAGTTCTCCCCTCCCTGTGCTATAATACTTGGCTCTATTTGCCAGCTATGACCGGTACTGAATCTCCTCCTGAGGGCGGCCCAGGCATGGTGACAAACCAGCCTCTCTGAGGGCAGAAAGGCCAGCGCAGGGGGCACAGTGATCAGGACTGGTTCCGGGTGCTTCTCTTCTGCAATGTCTCACCCGGCCCTTCAGGTGTATCTTTGCTTACACATGGGGAAAATCTGAATCTATGTTCATAAGAGGGACTTGTGAAGCCCAAGGGGTTGATCAAATGTGAAAAGCCAGTTTCTCTTCCCACGGTTTGACCTTAAGGAAGTCAACTAATCCAGCAGCGTTTCAGTTTACTCCTCTATAAACGACTCTAATGATACTTTGCCTAACTCACGGAGGAGTGGCAAGGCTTAATTAACTAATGCTCATTTCTCTCAGCACTTTGGATGCCCTCCATGGACACAAAATTATGTTATTACTTGGAATAATAATAATAGTTTCCCCTAATAATTCTGTGTTATTATTGCATTTAAGAAACTGTATTAGAGGCCTTCTGGATCTAGTTTAATACCTATAAATGTCTCTCCCTGGCAACACAAGCGAGTATTGCCCGGTGATTATGGTTTGTCTTACATTTCAAAATGAGTCGGTTGAAACCCTCAGCAGAGTCCTTAACACAGCGCCTGGCCAGGGGGGACTGCTTTTGATCTCAATTTGCTGGACCACTGCAAGGACCTAACTGCAGCAAGGCAACTTGTTTTCAAAGCCAAGGCCTTGGCAGTTCTAAGGGCCCAGCCTGTGACTGGGAAGAGATAGGCACAGAGCCAAGAGGAGCAGGCCCAGCTTCCCACCCTGAGGCCGGAGCACAGTGCCATATCACGCCTCTGATCACTGTCGCCCCCTATTTATCTCCACCGCTTTCCTCTGGCACTCAGAGTCAAGTCTAAACTCCTCCCCAAGGTGTGCAAAGCCTTTGACTTGCCCCCCTGACGGCCCTTGCCTCTCACCTTCAGACACGCTCCCTCATCCTAGTCTTTGATCTCTTCTCACACACACCAGGTTCGCTCTCTCCTCAGGCCTTTATACACGCTGTTCCCCAGCCTTTGTAGACCCTCTATTTTTTGTCTTTACCTTCAGCTCTCAGGCAGATGTTACTCCCTTTCCAAGCCCTCTGAGGTACTCCCACAACATCCTTGGTTTCCTGGGCCAAAGCACTTGGCTGAGAAAATCGAACTTGCCTGTTGCCTTCCAGGTCTGCCCATGACAATGCGGGGACATGAAGTGTGCCAATTCTGTGCACTGAATCTGCACATAGTAGGCGCTTCAGCAACATGGTTGAATGCATGACAAATATATATAGTTTCTCTCCTTTTTCCTCTTATATACTCTTAAAATTCTATGCCTGACCCTAATCCTTTCCTACCCTTCCCCTATAGATCAACCAAGGGCAAATAAAATGGATAAAGAAAGGAGAAAATAATCGATTCTTAAAAAAAGAAAGATACTATAGGTGGGAGCGATTAAGAACAAGGTGAGGGGAAGCCGGGATGGCTCGTTGGGTTGAGTGCTCACTTTGCAGCCCTGGGGACCGGGGATCGAGTCCCGGCCCCGGCCAGTGCGGAACCATGTGCTGAGCTGGGAGCTCCCCCAGTTCAGTTCTCTCTCTCTCTCTCTCTGTCAAAAAAAAAAAAAAAAAAAAAAAAGAACAAGGTGAAACGAGAAAGGAAGAGGAGTATTTTTGTGAGGAAGGATATGAAATGGAAGTAGAAAACAGGTCAAAGGTTCTAATATGTTAAGATTAGATTAAAACCATCCTTACATTTTCTTTTCCAGGAATTTTCCTCATAAGAGAAGTGAGGAGGGCAGGGGAAGCTGTGAGGATTCTTTACGTGTATTTATTACTTCCTTTATTGTATAGATTCACTCTATTAGCCAGTCACCAGAACCACATTTATCAGAGGAAGGCAGGGAAGTTCAGAGAGGTGGAGTACCTTGCTCAAGGTCACACAGCTAATAAGCAGCAAAGCCTGACATGGACTCCGAATGTGTCTGAATGTCACCTTGCACATTGAGCAGGATGCCTGCTCCACTGCTGGAGCACCCTTCCTTTGGGACTCTGGGGCCCGCCTGGGTCCCTTCTCTTTGGGATGCAGAAGACAGAGTGAGCTATGAATTACTAAGAAGGAAAAGGAACTTAGCAGCCAGTTAGGTGTTAAATGCTGTACTTTGAAGAGAGATGTTTTTACTTCTGCATGGAAAAAAAAAAATTTCCTATTTTCTTTCATCAAGAAGGAAAATGAATTGAACTAATTTTCCGTGGCTCTCGGTTTGCCTTTCCTGTTATTAGGCACATGTCTCCGAGTCCTTCTGTGTACATAGGCCCAGCAAGCAAGTTGCTCATTCCTCATCACGGCAATATTTTCCGCCCCGGTTTGGGCCTGGCACACAGAACTGTCCTTATGGACTTTTGCAAAACCAGCACAACACAGGCCAACAGACATGCTGGAGAATAAACTCCCCACCACTGTTTGCCTTTCTTAAAGGCTCTGGGACACCAGTTAGTAGATTCCAGCAGTCCAGATGCTCACTGACATCTCAATACCTTGCTCTCACTCTCGGGTACTCTACATCTAAATTTCACCTCCCTTTGGGGAATGAGATTAAAAACCAGGGTCCTGTGCACAGCAAGCGACTGTCTTGTGTTTGATTTACGCTGTTGCTGAAACCGCGGTCCTTGAGAGAAATTCCATCTCTCCCATAATGAGGGCGAAGACTCACTTAACTAATAAATCCTTTAGGAGGGTGCTCTGATGCAGCTGCACTTCTCATCAAACAGTGAGGTCCACGAAGGGAAAAAAGAGTTTCAAAGAACACGATACAGATCCACATCCACTCTGGAATGAGTCAAGGCCTTGAAATACCACGTGTTAGAGAACTGAGCTTATTTATAATCAATAATAATATAGTCCTCCTGAAAACACTAGGTAACTTAGCCTTTCTTCATTCCTGGGCCTGTCTTTGTAAAGGGAAGGGAGACAACCAAAACCTATCTGTGATTCAATCAGAAAATGCAAATGAGGTCAAGTTTCTTACAGGCTTGTGAGATTTCCCTAGAGAAATTTCCACCGCATCTCAGCAGCTGCCGGCGCCCTTCGGAGGCTGGTCTGGTCTGAGGCCCCCTCCTCCTTCCCTCGGACCTCTGGCTGGCTGCGCACTTGAATTTCAGTCAGCAGCTTCCACGAGCATTGGGAATACTGTCCCAGGACTAGGGTCTCTCTGTCTCTCTGTCTCTCTCTTCTCTGTCTCTCTCCTCTCTCTTTCTCTCTCTCTCTCCTCTCTCTCTCTCTCTCTCCTCTCTCTCTCTCTCTCTCTCTCTCACACACACACACACACACACACACACACACACACACACACACACACACACACACAC
>PVKE010030422.1:0-19644 GCA_004027555.1 Craseonycteris thonglongyai
CAACTATGGAGACTGCTCTGGGCCCTCCCCCTTCTCTCTGTCTCTCTCTTTCTCTTTTTTTCTGTCAAAACAATAAAAATAAATCTTTAAAGAAAATCAAAACCATTAACCTGGAGCTCCCTCATTGTGCTGTCACCTTCTCCTTCATTCTTCATGCTGAGACCACGCTCTGATACCTTGTGCTGCTGCCCTCAAAGACCTGGTTGGGCTATGGGCAAGAGACACTACCATCTTCTGAACAGCCCCGGCACCCAGGTATCTTACTTACACCTTAGCTTGGGAAGAAGGTGTTAGTATCCCTACTTTTCTTTTTAAGATTTACTTTAATTTTGACAGAGACAGAGAAAGCCAGAGGCAGAGAGAGCCAGAGAGAAGGGGGAGGGCCCAGAATAGTCTCCGTAGTTGACAGCATTAGTTTTTCAACATGGTTTCATTGCACACAGGTGGGCAGGGGCCGTGCAGGGTGCAAACTGGGTTGGGGGCCTCCTGCATGGGAAGTGCACCCCAGTTCAGCATATGGGTCCGCACGGGCCAGGGCCAGGATTTGATCCTCGGTCCCGAGGGCTGCAAAGTGAGTGCTTAACCCACTGAGCCATCCTGGCTTCCCCTCCCTACTTTTCTGAGGAGAAAATGAGCTCAGCTAGGTGAAGCACTCTGGCCCTACATCACAGTGCAAAACTAACTCCAAGGTCAGTGCTTGCTTCACTCCAGCCCAGTGGCTCCACATAGCAAGGACTGCATGTCCGCTGCTGTTTCAGATTTATCTCTTTGAAAAATGAGACTGTTCAAGAGAGGAACGTTCCAACAGCATTGTTATTTAATATTTTGAAGGATACCAATGTGGAAGGTTATTGTGCAGTTCAGCTGGGGCTGCTGGCAGGCTGTGACTTAAAGAGGTCTCCTTGCTCAATACCAATCTTGTTCTTTAGCACTTTGTCTTTAGGAGGCAAGCATGATCATTAGGCACTATTCAACTCCTACCTTTAAAACTTAGTATGAGAAAAAATGGATCTTTGGCCTTAGTTTGTGAAACCGAAAACGTATTTCTGTTTGTGATATATGTGTGTACACCATTCTATATTTGGGAACCCTCCATGCTCTAAAAAATGAGACCAGCATTAAGTCTCACAAAAATAAGACCCAGAGTAAATAAATTAACATGGTATAATGTCACAAGAAGAGAAAAAGAGGTTATTGTTTACACTTTTACTATTCTTTTAAATTTTAAGATAGTAGGACATTTTCTTAAGGTCAAATAAATGTGGGCAACCAATGTGGGTTTCCCACATGGAAGGCACACCCCCTGCGAACTTGGGGCCTCCCACATGGGAAGCTCGCCCTGGCAAGAACCGAACTGGGGGCCACACCCAGTTCGGGGGCCACACCCAGTTCAGCATATGGGTCCGTACAGGCCGGGGCCGGGATTCGATCCTCAGACCCCAGGGCTGTAAGATGAGCGCTCAATCTGCTGAGCCATCCTGGCATTCCCAGCAACATTGATTTTTAAAAACTTGTCTTAAAACATTTCTTTCATATTCTTTTAAAATCTATATTTCTAAGATGTTAGATGAGCAGCATTCATAGATTAAGAAATGCCCGATGCAATGTTATAGAAATCATCTTCACTAGAGATGGTGTCTCTGTATTGTCATTTATTTTTTTGGTTTAAAAGCTGCAGCATGCAGTCATTATTTTCCAGCCTAATATCTTCAGGCTTTGTAACCCACTGCCATTAGGCCCATGGAAACATTTAGTTCAAGATTCTCATTTTATACACAAAGAGATAAAACTGAAAGAAAAGTCAAGTACTTGTCCAAGGTCAAACAAGTCTGTTAATAGTGGAAACAAAAGTAAAACCCTTGGTTCTAAAGTACTCTTAAAGTTTAGATGTGCTCCTGCCTGGCGTTTCCCAGAAGGTCTGCCCTCTTCAGATCCCAAGATTCCAGGACCAGACAACAATATGAACAGTATCTGAACTTAGTCAGGAAAGGTATTGGTAATTTCTACCACTAGGATTCATTGTTTTTTCTTTTAAAATATTATTTTAAATAACTTTGTGTGAATAACTTGCTCCTTAACAACCCACCACCTGATTGTTATATGAACACACTTAGCTCTCTGGGCTCTCTATCAGGCACATCCCCTCAGGTTGCAATATGGTGAATTTCCATCCTTTATCAAACATTTACTAGCTTGCATTCTTCTCTTCTATTTAGATATAATTGTCTCAATAAAATAATTGTGTAAATTTAAGGTGTACAGTGCATTGATTTGATACTTTTATATACTGCAATATGATTATCGTTGTAGTGTTAGCTAACACCTTCATCATGTCACATGATTATCATTTCCTTTTTCTGGTGAGAACATTTAAGTTCTAGTCTCAGCAACCATTAAGTAAATAATACAATATTGTTAACTGTAGTCACCATGTGGTGCATTAGTTCCCCAGAACTTACTCATCTTCTAACTGCAAGTTTGTACCTGTTGTCCAACACCTTCCTAATTCCTACACCTCCCAACTCCCAGTAACCACCATTCTACTCTCTATTTCAGCATTTTTTTGATTCCACATAAAGTAATATCATATGTATTTGTCTTTCTCTGTCTGATTTATCTCAGCAGAGTGCCCTCAAGGTCACAATGGCAAGATTTTTGTCCTTTCTCTTGACTGAATAATACTCCATTGTTAAGTATACACCACATCTTCTTTATCCATTCATCCGCTGACGAATGCTTAGGTTTTTTTCATATCTTGGGTATTGCAAATAATGCTGCAGTAAACATGTGAGGGCAGATATCTTTTTGATATCCTGTTTTCATTTCCTTCAAATATTTGATGTCCCAAAATTCACGCAAGAAGTAATTTTGATAGAAAACACAGGTTTATAATTAAAAATTGTAAATTTTTATTGCTCAACAATGAAAACGCGTTGTTCTTTCATGTAGCACTCCATTTTTAATAACCCGAACTGTCAGCTGTCATGCTGTCTTTTTGTTGTTTTTGTTGGCAACACTTGACCGCACAAATGACACAAAATTAAAATCTTGCGTGAATTTTGGGACACCCATTATATGCCCAGAAATGGAATGGCTGGGTCATATGTTAGTTCTAGTTTTAATATTTTGAGGAACTCCATACTGTTTTCCATAGTGGCTGCACCAATTTTCATTCCCCGTCAGCAGTGCACAAAGTTTCCTTTTTCTCCATATCCTCACTAACACTTGTTTATCTCTTCTTTTTGACGATGGCCATTCTAACAGGTATGAGGTGATACCTCATGTCTTCTTTGCAAAAATGTCTATTCGGTTCCTCTGCCCATTTTAATCAGATTGTTTGGTTGTTTTCTTATTGAGTTGTCTAGGTTCTTTACATATTTGGATATTAGCCTTCTTCTCCGATAGAAAGTTTGCAAATATTTTCTCTCATTCCATACCATAGGTTGCTTTTTCGTTTTGTTTAGCTGGCATTCTTTATACAAAGAAATGTTCCCTTGCTTTGTCATACATTTTTTCTGTTCTCCTCTGCTCTTCCCATCACGATGGATCTGTAGACTTTGGAAATTCAGTGTGCTAAAAACAGTTACAATTACCATTTTCCTCAATGTCCAAATACTCCCTCATCTCTAAGCTCTTCTTGGTTCTTTCTATCTGGCTTCAGGAGTTGTTGAGAGCACCCTTGCTGTTTGACTGACACAAGAAAACTCAGTGACTTTTGACTGTATTTGCCTGTTTCTTTTACACTGAATCTTGAGAGCAGGAACAAAGTCTTCTGCTTAACATTTACCTGAAGAGACCTGATATCTAAATTAGGTTCACAATAAATATATTCAAGCAAGGTGAGTTAGTGTGACCATTATTTTGGAAAAGGCAAAAGGTGTTCAAAATTATACTGAAGTCTCAGTGATTCTTACTAGGTTGATTCAGAGTAGGTGTAAATTGCACTGTTTTCATGTGACTTTAGGCTAATTAATTTGACTCAGTGGTCAGTTCCTCGATCAGATGAAAGAGATACGTATTCATAATTGGCAAGAGCATGCCAGAGATAGTAAAATGAGATATTTGATTTCAGTCTATAATTTGTGTAGTTTTGAGGATCTGTGTAATATAGCACGTATACAGCTATTTAAAATATTTCAATGTTTATTGGAGTAATCTAAACATAAAATTAATTTGCAAATTTAATGCAGCTTTTAAAAATAACATTTCAGTGCTTCCTAGAGTAACCTAAACATAAAAATTGCAAAGACAATAATACCTTACATTTTTTAAATGATTACTGTGAGCCAGGTATTGTACCAGCTGCTTAACATGTATTGCCTCATTTATTGCTTTCAAAATCCCTCTGAGGTAGGTGCTTTTATTTTACTATCTTCCAAATTAGTAAATTAAGGCAGAAAGAGGTTTAGTATCTTACCCCAGGCCACACAGCTAAGCAGTGGTACACAGCCCGTGCTCTCACATACCACATTATAACATTTTTCTAAATTTAAACTAGTAAATATAATTAACTAAGGGGCTTGCTCTATGATTAACTTATTAGTTAGCTTCTTAATATTTTCAGAAGGAGAACAGAAGCAGTGGGATACTTTAGCAAGAGCCCAGGAAATTTGAATGTTAAGACCTGTGTGTGGTAGGTTGGAGTTGTGGGGTGGGGGAGGCTCCAACTAAAGCTCATGTATGACCTTGGGAAAAATTGTTCTGAGCTTCAGTTTCTTCATCCATGAAGTAAGTCTAATAATAACTTCTCTACCTACTTCATAGTCATAACTATTAGATAATATAGTGGGTGTGAAAGTGCTTTGTAAATTGGGTTAGACACATAACCTTAACAGTATTTTTAAAATCTCAAAAACTTTTCTATTCCTAAAACAAGTTCACATCCCATTTTTAAATATTGTAGATTTTTAAATCATACCTGACATTTTTTTCAAACTGCCAAATTTTTTCCCTCCCATAATTATTTGACTGCCCATCTTGAACTTACTAAAAATGTTATAATATTATGCAAATAAAGTGTCTTTTACGTGCTTCTCCAAAGGGCAAATTTTAACTTCGTGTCATATTTCAGTTTCATCTGCACTATCCAGGCAGCATAATTTGCTGCTCTGGTGGCTCATGCCCTTGTGTTTTGAATATTTCGTACAAGAAGATGGAGAAAAAAAGAGAAGTTGGCCAGATGGGAGTCTCTTTCCAGGCAGAAAAGAACGAGAAGAAAATTTGCATGACCAGGATCTCTTCTGTAGACAAAGGACACTTGTTTTTAGGACTGAAAATTGGTCACAGGGTGACAACCCATCCCCGAATTCCTGAGGCAGCCCTAGGTTTACAATCTGAGGTTCTTAAATAGTTCCTAAGATGCAGTTATGTCCAAATTTAATCAACTCTCAGAAAATAGCTAATTAAAAATAATCATATAAAACAGCAGGCTCTTTTCTCCAAAATTAAACACACACTTTCTCTTACAGGCTGTTTAGACAAGACTTGCAACAGGCCCGGTGACGAGGTGCTGGAGTTCCCAGGAGGTGACTGTTCTCCACAGCCACCTCCAGCCATTCCATCTTGTAACCTGTCAAATCCATTTCTTATACTCGTGTTTATGTTCTTTAAATGACATAATTTCAGTAGAGCTCCTAAAATAGTGTTTGACACCGAGAAAGAGTTCAACAAATGTGATGCTTCTTGCGCTCCTTACTTTGCCTACCTCTGGTAGCCTCAGAGGCCCCTTTTCCCCAGGCTCCACCCTCCTACCCAGGAAATTGGGTGTGGTTCCAAGATGCTTTGCTTGGGATTTACATTTTTATTTGCATTGATGATTTAATACATCCTTTGGGCCTTGGTTTTCAGTAAAAAACGAAGCAGAATTTGTTTTGCTGACCAAATTCATTTTTCTCAAAATTAAAACTTCTCTGAATAGAATTTAGCATGGAGGGGAGAATTTCTCTAAAGTCAGGAAATTCTTAAGAATTTACAGACTGTAAGGGAGATGCTTGAGAAAACAATACTTTGGACTTTAGATTAATATTCTTTTCTATGTAGTACAGTTTGTTTCCTGACGCATACTAACTTATCTTAACTGCTAACACAAACAAAAACCAAAAACAATGAAAAAGTATTTTAAGTTCTCCTTGAGAGTTGTGGATTTTTCATGTTGATATCTAAGAGTAGCAGGTTCCATGACATGGACTGCATGACAATGGGCCATCCATTCTTTCTTTGGCTTTTAGCACATTAAAGGATTTGTGGACTATGGTAGTCCAGGCAAGCCTACTTAAGTGGATTTAATGGACTATTTATATAATACTTTGTAATAAGGTGAGTGTGGGGAACATCTAATTATATTATCACTAATCATGATATTTTTAGTAAGAGCAAAATTTTTGTACCCATAACTAAAATAAATATTTTCTAATGTGCATGATTTAGCATAGTGTGTATATGTGCATTACTCATAAGCTAGTAAACATAGATATATTAGGAGTACATGCTTAAAACATTTTTTTAACCCAGTACGGAATGTGAAAAACCACATTTCCCAGCCTCCTCTGAGCTAAGGTTAGACTTTTGATTTCGGTTCCTGTGTGAGACTTACTTGGGGGAGGAGGCAGGGTGTGAGGTGTCATTTTGTTGTCATGAACAATGAATGGCAAAAGCCGTATGGTCCTGGAGCCAGCAGGTAGAGATGGCAGATCCCTGTCTACTCTTCTTTAAAATAGGATTTTAGGTCAGCACATTTTTAACCAGAATTGTAATATTTTAGTCACCACTTCTATTGATATGTCTGGATGTTACCAGGTAGTGGCAAGGACTTGTTTTGTTTTAACAATTCATCACTTGAACTACATTGTGTCTGCTTAAGGTTGTATACTCGTATAGTATTTAAACAATGCAGATTCAGTGTATTGTAGTCTTATTCTCACACTTGAGGAAAATGTAGTAGATAATGTCTAAGAAGGGCAATGATTACATTAATTTCTGTAAACAGAACTCGGTCAAATAAAGGCCTCAGGTAAGAAACTGCCTTGAAATTGGCCCAAAGAGGTATAGGCCTATAGATACTGGTGGAAATAGGCTTGGTTGATGCAAATACAAGCTACGGATAAATCATTCTTATTTGTTTATTAAGCCTAAAAGAGCATAGAAGATTTGGTTTCTGGCTTCACTTTTGTGAACAAGATTGGTTATTTTTAAGCAAAAAATTATAGAAAACTGGTCATTATGTGGTCAGTCATGCATTTTAGAGCTCTTGGAGAAGATCATGTTTACCTGGACCAGTTCCCCTCATTTTATTGATGAAGAAACCAAGGTATGTGGGCTGGGCTTGTTCCCAGGTCTTTTGACTCCCTGCCCAGTGCTCTTTCTACTAAGCTATGAAAGGGCATGAATAAGCAACAGTAAAAAGAAAACATACAAGTGCAAAAACACATATGAAAAGCTTATAATGAAAGGAATGTTAATTAAAACCAAAAGACAACATTTTTTTCATTTATTAGATTGGCAAAGATACAAAATTATAACAAGTCTTTTATGTGAAACTTTGGAAAATGAGCACTAAGCACTTAGCTGATTGATGCTTGAAATTTCACAAATAGAGAGAGATCTATTCCTTTGGTTTAAAGTTTTGCCTCTTGGTAAGTATGAAAAAGGAAGTAAAATGTTGTGCTTCACTAATGACTTACACCTCAGGAAGAATGAGCATTTAGGTTGCTTTCCTGGGAACAAGGTTTATTAGGGTAAAGGGAGAAAGAAAAATGGCCGTAGGTACCCGGAGCCTTATGGTTGTGTGCAGAAGTTCAGGAGACAGAGGCAAATGGCTTTTCTCACAGTTTACTACTGATGGCTGGCTCTGATAATAATTTGAGTCCATGAAGCGACAGGTTCAGGATGTTGGAGTTACTTGAAAAAAAACTCCCAAAATATTTTTGATCTCTTTTTCTTTCATTCTTCATAGTCAGCATTTTGGTTAGGGGTTTATTTGGTGATCATCTTTCTTTTTCCTTTTTTAAATTGAATTTACGGAGAGGTTCTGTTTCTTAGAGACGATCTCTTGAAGCTGGAGATGAATGTTGAAGTCCTCACTTTTAGGGTCCCTTCCTTACACAAGACCTGCAAAGGAAGGCTGGGATGGGCATAGGATGAGGCTGCTAAACATTGGGCACCTTCTGTCCACATATGGCAAAAATGGAAAGCAAAAAGGTTCATATCGCAATTCCTTCAGCTTTATGATACAGGATTAATGTTTTTATACAAACCTTGCCTCATTCCAAAATGGGTCTGAGACAGCATGGACTACTAACTGTGACCTTCAGCCCAGAGCTCTCACTTGCAGACAGATTGCTAAAGGGCCAGGGGTTTTGAAGATATTAGTATGTTTGTTTAGGTTCTTGCAGTATATTATTTCATATCAAGATAAACCAACAAAGTTTACTTACTATCACGAGCAATTTTACATTTTATAATTTATAGAGGACTTTAAAAATCCTGTTTCAGTTGACTCTCCTAATCTTATGCAAGCTAAGGAGAAAGGTCTTACCAGTTTGCAGACGAGGAAACTAAAAATGGGAAACATCTAATCTCAAATTTACTAAATGGCAGGTAGAACTATAAGATTTAAACCCAGGCCTCCCAATCCGAAGCCCTTTGTTCCAAGCCACTCGACCACCCTGCCTTTCAATAAAAGCAAAGGAAAAAAATTCATCATTCCCGTAAGGATAATGAACCCCCATCAACCTTAATTTTTAAAATGACTGAATGCCATTTAAAGTATTCCCCACTCTTTCTGAGATCCCCCTGCTGCCTCGGGCCAGCCCCTGAATAGGTTTCCCTTGTAATCTTCCTCTCTGGACAAGTCCTCTAAAAGCCACACTGACCTCTTAGGTACCACTGCCCCTTGCTGAGCTTTTACTACGCCACTGGCATCACTTGGGATCTGCTGTGACCACCGTAGCAGAGGAATCTGGCTGTCCATCAAGACCTGAACACCCTCTATTCCACAGGAAATACAGGTGGCTGGGACATGCCTGCTGAGCCAGAGAGCACACTGCCCAGCCTCCCTTGCTCCTAGATGTGCTGACAAGTTCAACCAATGGAACACGAGCAAGGGTGATGTGGGAAAGTTCCATTCCCCTCACTTAACAGGAATTTCCTGGCCCTCAACTTCCTCTCTTTTCTCCTTTGGCTTGAATGGTGATGACTAGACTGACTTTTGAAGCCACATATCAAGGGTAGCAGGATACTCACCCATCCACAGGGGTCCTTGGGTGTCTGTGTGGAGCAGAGATGTCTGCCTATCTGAAGCTCTCACCTTGGACTGTGACATGACCAAGCAGTTAACTTCTCTGTAGTTTGAGCCAGTGGATTTTGAAGTCCCCTTATTACAAATGTTTAGTTTTTTTTTTCTTCCATATGATCACTTTAGCTCTTATTCCTTGACTCTTCTTCACTGCTCCATCACATCTATATAAAAACTCTTTAATTTCTCACTGTATATCAATATTTGGCTACAATTTTTAATGAAGCATTAACAGAAATTTTGGAGATAAAGGAAGGAAAACATTCTGAGGCCGTAGCTTAGCAGATAAGTCTTCCATGCCCATACCAGACCCACCTCACTTGCTTTGTTGCTGGCCTGCTTTACCCCATCTATGGCTCCACCCTGCAATAAAAGCACTTTACGCCTTTCTTTATCTGATGTAAGGATGGTCAATAGTGAGAATATCAATTTCTCTTACGGGAAATCCTATTTCCACTCACAGAGGGCAAAAACGGATGGTAAATCATGTGATGTCAGTACATCTCTCCATGTCCGAGTTAGTCAGTCATAAATAATACCACATATGAGACACCAGGAGCTCATGTTAGCCTCAGTCAAGTTCAGCCCGGTTGTTCCTCAGGCTCTCTCCACTAAGAGTTCAAAACGTCCCAAGGTCCAATCTCACCTCAAGTTACCTTGTCACACTGTCTTCCCATTTTCCTTTCTCTAAATTCTGGAAGTATTTATTTCCATTTTATGGATAATAAAATATGCCCAGAATCGCTTAGAGATAAATATGCATAACCCTTATGTTCTATTTTAGGGGGGACATTATCACACTTCTTTTGGCTCAAGTCCTACCCCAAACCAAGAAATTCCATCCATCACTCTAATACAGTAGACTCTCAGTTAACCGGCACCATGCCACATAAATGTAGTTTATTTCTTTGAATTTTTTTGCTGGTTGCTTGAGCGTGCCATTTGCCTGAGTTCTGGTTAATGGAGAGCCTACTGTATATGCTTTATAAGCTCTATGCACCTAGGTTTTGAATGGATAAAAGAATTTAATACTTCTATATATGTTTAATAAAATTGAAGGCAATACCATCAGAAATAGGTAATAATATCACTTTATTTTCTAGAAGAAGTCATCTCAGGAGACAATCCTCAGCTCTATTTTACTGCTCTCTGCCAACACTAGACTCATGTACATAATTTGCTGAAGAATAGATTCAGCTCTGCTAAGTAGAGGTTAGAAAGAGAAGAAGGTCTTAGGAAAAGAAGGAACCCAGCCACCCATCAGATACTTTTCCAGACTTCACCTGTCAGATGATTTACTCTTCAGAAAATGAGTGGGTGCCCCTGGCTGGAGAAAGGTTGGAGGCTCATTCCCAGCACTCAGAAGGCTGTCGGTACCACTTTCTGGATCAAGAAAGGAACACAAGGGGAGGAAGAGAATGGTTTTTCAGATACCAGACATATCCCTCTTTTTTCTTTTATGTGAAGTTTTGCTCTATAGACAGAGATATTGATAAACTCCAGGCTTTGTGGTTGAGTAGCTTCAGAGAAACTAAAACAATGACAAAATGAACTAAAGGAGAAGCCACAGCAGATGAAATATTTCAACAGGCCTATGAAAGATGGAAAGTGGATGAGGAGAGGTGAAATGATGATGGAATATGGAAAGGGCTAGAGCTTGGAGTGTGAAGAAGGGGAGACAGCTCTGGAGAAAGCTAGGGTCTTGAAGAACCTAGGAGAAGTGGCTTGGACATGCTAGATACAAAGAGGAAGTGAGCAAGATAGGGAGCTGAAAATAGTGGTTTCATTCCCATCTGCTGGTGGAACCATCAGTCACGCTCACCCGCCACGCCCACCTGCCTCCCCACACCATCCTAACACCTGGCAGGAAGTGCTTATTTCCCTCACCCAACGCCTAACACAAAACGTAGGTTCTTTCGAAGGGACGGTTTTATAATGATAGAGCAGAGCCCCACAGGTTGACATTGAAGAAGTCAGCCTCCAGCAAGCCTCCTGTTATTCATGCTTCTGTGCAGTTCCCTGCTGCACTGCCTCTGGCTGGCCTTGGGACTCAGTAGAAAGTGGCAGAAGTGACACCCTGCCTGTTCTGGGCGTGGGCTTTAAAAAGGCGTCGCGGCTTCTGCTTGTGCACATTTTGGAGCCCTGAGCAAGCATGTAGGAAGTCCTGCTGCCCAGTTGGAGGCATTTTGTGAAGAGATCACATGGAGCAAGGAAGGCCCTGAGATTCTAGGGTAGAAACAGAGGTCTGCCGGAGCCATCTTGGATGTTTCAGCCCCACCACTATCTGACTGCAGCAGCACGAGGTACCTCAGATGAGACCAGCAGAAATAATCATTTTGCTGCGCTCCAGCCTGCCACAGCATTGTGAGAGATAATAAAATGGCTGTTGTTTTCAGCCACTGAGTTTTGAGGTGGTTTGCTATGCAGCAAAAGATAACTGAAACAGGCATGTTTAATCTTCCACTGTCAGGTCACCCACTTCCTGCTCAAGTTCCAGAATATCAATCCCAAAATTCCAAGAACTGAAGAGCGTCAGAGGGTGAGGAGGACAGATAGGACGACAGAGAGGAGAGAGAAGACAGCAAGATGAACGATTGCTGCATGGGGTGAGGTGGGAGCCAAACGACCCCGTTGGGGAGGGGAGTCAAAGGACTTTTATACCCAGGAGTGTCAAAATTCAAATTTGAATATTTTTTTGTGCCACTGCTATAAAGGCCGCCCCTCTGTCTTATTTTTTAGTAAAATCCTTAGTAAAGACTACTACTCACAAAATGCTTTCTATGAGTAGAATTTTTATAAAAATTACGCTTCCCAGGGAAGAATTCAGAACTCCAAGGAGAAAACTTCCTTTCACGTAGGTGGACTTGACTTGGCCTTGGCCTAGTGAGACGCCTCGGACATCAGACTGTGAGCAGATGTGACCTGCACCACTCCTGAACAGAAGATCTAGAAACATAGCAAGTTTCCATCAGGTCTTTTGTTTCTGTGCCCTTTGCCACGACAAGGGCATATCCCCTACAGGAGCTATTCCTTTCGTCTAGAGCAGGGGTCTCCAAACTTTTCAGCCTGCGGGCCGCATTAACTGTCAAACAGCAGTTTGGGGGCCGACTACACACTCGAGGTCCAAATAAAAAAGAATCAAAACATAGATGTTGTTTTTAATTATTTATTTAATATTATTTTATTCAGATAAAAAGGTCTCCACGGGCTGGATGAGAGGGCCTCGCGGGCTGGATGAGAGGGCCTCGTGGGCCATATGCGGGCTGTAGTTTGGAGACCCCTGGTCTTGAGCCCTAAGTAAGAAGACACATGAACCTGTTCTCCAAATACAACCTGGAGCAGAACTGCAGCAGCCAAACCACAGCCACTGACCTGGAACATGAGCAGGAAAGAAATATTTGTTGTTGTCAGCTACTAAGATTTTGAAGTTGTCATGCAGTGCAGTCTAGTGAAAGCCAACTAATATGAAGCCCAGACTATAAGATTTTCCACATGGAAGAAAGAAATCTGGTAACTTGCAAAAGGTCCAAGTGCATGTCAGCCTTAAGATCAGCAATGCCAGGCTTTAGAATGTAATGGAGCCCTGTCTTCCAAGTTGTGAGAGAAAATTATTACTGACCCTAAAAATCTAAAACTGATAAAACTAGGATGATATACTCATTTAGTCAAGAATTTGAAAAGCCTGCCATCCATGTGTTCCTCATGAAACAAAACGTACTATATATATTCCATTATTTTTATCCTACCAAAGGGAAAAGAAAAAAAATACTACTTTTTTCTGTTAGTGAGGGTATAGGGAAATAAATGATGGTATAGGAAAATATGTAAGTTCATTACTTTCTTTAGAATTTAGCACAACATATCAAAAATCATTAAAATGTTCCCAGCTTTTGACCCAGCAATTTTATGTGCAATAATTTATTTGAAGGACATTGCCATCAATATAGGCAAAGATATAATTACTTAGGACATGGCATGAAGCGTTATATAGAATAGTAATAATTGGAAAGAGCCTAATGTACATACTAGGCAGGCATTAACTATGATGTAATATATATTTTTAAAGATTTATTTTATTGTTTTGGACAGAGAGAGACAGAGAGAAGGGGGAGGGCCCAGAGCAGTCTCCATAGCTGTACGTCATCAGTTTTCGACATGGTTTCATTCCACACAGATGGGCGGGGGCTGCACAGGGTGGGAACTGGGCCAGGGGCCTCTTGTATGGGAGGCATGCCCCCTGGAGCCACGGGCTGAACTAGGGGGCGAGAACAAAACTGGGGGCTTCCTGCACAGGAGGCACACCCCTGTTCAGTATATGGGTCTGCACGGGCTGGGGCCAGGATTTGATCTTCAGACCCCGGGGCTGTAAAGTGAGGGCTTAACCCACTGAGCCATCCGGCATCCCCTGATCTAAATTTTTTTTTTTTTTAAGATTTATTTTTATTGTTTTTTTTTGACACAGAGAGAGAGAGACAGAGAGAGACAGAGAGAAAGGGGAGAACCCAGAGCAGTCTCCATAGTTGACAGCATTAGTTTTCCATATAGTTTCACTCCACAGGTGGGCGCGGGGCTGCACAGGGCAGGAACTGGGCTGGGAGCCTCCCGCATAGGCTCTGGCAGAAACTGAACTGGAGGCACTCCTCAGTTCAGCATGTGGGTCCGCATGGGCTGGGACCGGGATTCAATCCTTGGTCCCCAGGGCTGCAAAGTGAGTGCTTAACCCACTGAGCCATCCCAGCTTCCCTGGTGTAATATTTTTAAATTACTTTTTTCAGTAAATAATTCACAATTGTCTTACAAAATTAAAAAGAAAAGATATACAGGTTATTCAGTAAAAAGAAATGAAACTTTTCCTACCCCTATCTTTCAGTCACCGAGTTTCCTCCTTGAAGGCAATTGATACCAATTCCCTTTCAGTCCTTCCAGAGACATTTGTGTGTGTGTGTGCATATGCATGTCTATGTGTGTTCTTTTATGGTAGCATACTATCCGCACTGCTCTGTCCACGGTTTTTTATACTTAATCCTTCATTAAATATGAGTACATGGAGAGCTACCTCATTCTTTTAAACAACCACAGAGTATCCTATTGATGTATGTCCCTTACTTTATATAGCCATTTTGAGATGATCACATTTGTGGAAGACTTGTAGAGTACATTTAATAACATGGATAGATGTTCATGATTTTTTAAGTGAAAACCAAAACAAAACAGTAGATTACAAATTGGTTGAGAACTAGAGTAGTCTACAAAGTCTACAAATAGTCTATTCCAAGTGCTTAGGGTGCATATACACATACTTTCATGAAAGCTTGGCATTTGCCATTACAAATTCCTGGAATGACACATCCACTGTGCCCTTTGTCCTAGTGAGTTGGCTTTTGTAACCAGGAAGACAGCCCTAGTGCAGGATCTAAAGAAATACTGTGGGGATAGTTCAGCTAAAGATAATGAACAGGGAGGGTTAATAGTGTTCTCTGGGTACTTGTCACTCTCTTGCTTGCTTGCTCTTAATTTATTTTTTTCTGTTTTATGACTGACAAAACCATCAATTGGTTCTCATCCACATTAACTGTAGGTTGTACATAGATAAGAAGCTTATAGAGCTTGTTTGGTGAATCTTCATCCTCACTATGTTGTTAGGACACCTGGCCTTTCCATCTCTTTCAAGACAAATTTCCAGATCTCTTTGAGTGCCTGAGGGGCTCGCTTCTTGACGTGCTTGTGAATGTTGATGGTGTGTTCCCTGCTCACTACCTTCCTGATGGCAGAATAATCCTTTGTCTCTCCACCTTTCTTTGTGGGAGTCCATGTAGGAAAGGCTTAGTGATTATAATATGCTTTTGTTTTCCATACCCACTGGTGATGCCAACCAGCCCCGTAGTAGGAGAATCCAACCCCAGACTCCCCTGCTGCTTAAAATCAGGCCAGGAGTAGACTTCACCACCACCTCCTTGCTGACTAATAATTGAATTAGAAATATATCAGAGGAATGGACTGATCAATAAGAGTGACCAAAAGCCTTTCAGTCCTACAGAAACTATAAAGCCAACCCTATTAGGAAAACCAGTTGGAGTCCCTGGAATCAGGCCCCAGAAATCGGTCTGCCTGCCCCATCTCGGTTTCCCCTTGTGGCCTTACTCTGGCTGGATGCTGGACCCTCACTGGGAAGCACTGACAAGAAGAGAAGAGACTCGTTCAGACCCTGACAGTTTGAAAAATCTGCCATAGCTGGAACCTTATCTTGTTATCTACAAGTGGTGTTCATATTTGAAACAAGCCTTCTTTAAAAACAAAAAACAACTTTTATTTTGCAATAAGTCTAGAGTTAAAGAAATGTTGCAATGATACTACTGATAGGTCCTTTATACCCTCGCCAGTTACCTCTAATCTTACATTACCATGGTACATTTGTAAAAACTCAGAAACCAGCACTGGTACATTACTATTAACTAAATTCCAGGTTTTATTTGGGTTTCACTACTTTTCCACAAATGCCTTTTTCCTGTTCCAGTATCCAGTCTGGGCTCCCACACTGCATTTCATTGTCACGTTTCCTTAGTCTCCACTGCTCTGTCCGTTTCTTTTTGTCTTTCATGGCCTTGACAGTTATGAGGGGGATTGGTCAGGTAATTTGTAGACTGTCCCTCAGTTTGGGTTTGTCTGATGTTGCTTTCTCATGATTACACTTGGGTTATGGGTTGTGGAAAGAAAAGCAGAGGTCAAGTACCCTTCTTCTTACACCAGATCGACGGGTACATGACATCAAAATGACTGATCACTGGTCACGTGAACTTGGATCAGATGGTTCAGGGGTCTGCCATGTTTCTCCACTCTAAAGTCATTATTTTTTCCCTTTTCATACTTTATTCTTTGGAACAGTCACTAAATCTAACCCACACTCAAGGGGAGGAGAATTGAGCTTCACCTCTGGGAGGAACTACTAACTACATATATTGTTTGGAATCTTTCTGCAAGGAAGATTTGTCCCTCTGTCCCTTATTTACACATTCATTCAATCACTTCTTTATATGCAAGCATCCTGTTAATTAAAAACAATAATTACTCTTGTTTAAGTGAAAGGTTTGAGTCAATATTTATGCCTCTAGCAAAGCTGACTGTCCTCTTAATGTGTATACAAACAAAAACTCTAAAAAAAGATAGTTTCATCTCGGCTCTGCCACATATTAACTAAGTCACCTAGGACAAGTTTCTTAATCTCTCCACTCAGTTTTCCTTTCTTGAAAATGGACATAAACACAGCATAGGCTATAAAAAGTTAATTCTTAATAAATATTAGCTGTTATTTGTTACATGATTTAGTTTTATTAAATTATTATGTATGTATATATGCATATGAGTACATGCACACACACAAGCTTGCACACACACACACACTCAGTGGTTTATTATAGGCTTAGTAATTTTTGTTCTTGTTGTATACTCGTATTTGCACATTCTAAGTTTTCTATAATAAATATTTATCATTCTCCTAGTAAGAAGAAAAAAAAAAAAAGAAGTTATTTTCCAGTCTAATAGTACTTGGCACTGCTAAAAGTCTGGAAAATGACCACTTTCTCATTTCACTGCTGGGAAGAAAACTTGCTAAATCTTTTCTGAAGAACTTGGCAATACGTGTCAGAAGCATTAAAATTTTGTAGCTCTTCTGACTCAGCAATTCCATTTCTAGCTATTTATCCAGATGAAAATATTGTACAGTACATATGCACAAAGGTTTACCCATACAAATGCTCAGTACATCAATTATAAAAGCAAAAACTGGTAATAACTGAATCCTATATGTGAATTATGGCCCTGTATAATCAAAAGATCATTTGTAGAAGATTGTTTAATGAAATTTTTTAAATGTTCATAATACATTTAAATGACAAAGGGCAGTTAAAAAAATTATAGCCAGTATAATTTTATTTTTGTAAAAGGCACACACACACACACACACACACACACACACACACACACAGAGAACAAAGCTGTTTAAAAATATCTCTAAATGCAACAATATTATAACGGTAATTGGATCATAAGTGACTTTCTTATTTTCTTATTTGGGTTTATCTGTATTTTTCAGATTTCCTACAAGAAACCTAAATTATTTTTAGATGTAGAAAAAGCCAATACTATTTTTAAAGATTTATTTTTATTGGTTTTTTTTTTGACAGAGAGAGACAGACAGACAGACAGACAGAAACAGAGAGAAGGGGGAGAGCCCAGAGCACTCTCCATAGTTGACACCATTAGTTTTCCATATAGTTTCACTCCACAGGTGGGCACAGGGCTGTTCAGGGCAGGAACTGGGCCGGAAGCCTCCCACATAGGTCCCGGCAAGAACTGAACTGGGGGCACACCCCAGTGCATCCTATGGGTCTGCCTGGGCCAGAGCCAGTATTCAATCCTGTCTCCGGGGCTGCAAAGTGAACGCTTAACCCACTGAGCCATCCCAGCTTCCCCAATACTATTTTTAACAGAGACATCATAGAAAATTTGAAAAATATGATTTAGAAGAAAATAAAATTATTCACAATTCTACCATTTAGGACTAACCATTGCTAATAGTTGGTTCTATTTATTTCAGTCTTTTATATAAATTTGTGTATAATCTTTGCCACATTCCTCTCCTACCTAATATAGAATCCTACTATATGTAATGATTTGTATGCTTTCTTTCACTTAACATTACATTATGAATATATCCCTAAGTCTTGAATACTTTTAAAAACAACATAAGAAACAAACAAGCTAGTGGGCATATGTTTTGGAACTGATGTATAAAGATTCATTACAATATGGACAAAGCAAATTGCAAAGCAGTATTATAGAATGATCATATGTTTACCAAGCACTTAATTTTGGTATCTCTTAAGAAGAGGAATTATAGGAAAATGTTTGGAGGTTTAAATTTTTAGAATAATGTTATATTGTTATTACCTCTGTAATTAGAAAAATAACATAGATTTAAAAATATATAAAAATTCAATTTTTAAAAGGCTGTACAATATTTCACTACACGTTAAAATTCTCCTGTTAATGGACATTGTGATTTGTTTCCATCTTTTCACTGCTATAAAGAATGAAAATGGATGACTGGATAAAGAAGTTGTGGTACATTTACACAATGGAATAATACTCAGCCATAAGAAAAGATGAAATACAACCATTTGTGACAATGTGAATGGACCTTGAAACCATCTTATTAAGCGAAATAAGTCAGATTGAAAGAATCAAGAAACATATGACCTCTCTTTATAGGTGGAATATAAAACTGAAAGTAACAAAGAAACAAAAATTCATGGACACAGTCAATAGTTTAGTGGTTACCTAAGAGTAAAAGGGAAGGTGGGTGGGAGAGCTGGTGGGTGGGGGAGTAGGGAGGGAACATCAAATATATGGTGATGGAAAGACAGCTGATTCTGGGTGGTGAGCACATAATGCAATGTATAGACGATGTAATGTAGAATTGTACATCTGGAAACTATGTAGTTGTTATCAATCAATGTCACCCCAATAAATATAACAATAAAGTAACCATAATGCTGGGATAAATATCTTTGATTTCAAGCCTTTTTGTGAGCTCCATTATATTCTATGATAAATTTGAAGGCGATTCCCACATCAATTCGTGTGCATTAACCTTAGAGGATTTTGCTTGAAATGTATGCTTGTATATAAAGAGCAACAGATTTAACTTTCTTAATAGAAATCAACAGGACCCATTAGTTTATACCTTCTAATTTACACTCAGAGAACTTCTCATAGGAAAAATTTACTCTTTTTAGAAATATATTCCACTCTCACTTGAAAACAAATTTCTCGACTCCAATAGAAAATTCAAAACCTGGCCTAATATATTATAATAGAGAAATGGAGGTAATAGGCCACTATTCTTGATTCATTAAGCTAATATGATGAGGGCCAACTCACTGGTGATATTCTAATATGGAATTAAGAAGAGATTATAAATAATAAAGGTAAATAAACATTTTATTCTTGCTCAGGGAAATTAATTTCCCATTGTATCTTAAAATTATTATACATAGAAGCTGCCTCAAATCCATTATCAAATGAGGCAATGAAGAGATACAAGCAGTTAAATAAATAAATAATACAGTTTTGACTGCCTACTTAATCTGTGTTTAACATTTTTGGGGGGTCCTTTAACTTTTCAAGGCCTTTGTTTCCTTGTTGGTAAAATCAGAAGTTTGGTGTGATCTCACAAAAGATTCTCTGATTTAAATTCTACTTTTTCTGTAGCATTCACATAAATGTTTATATTTCTTGATAATTCCTATGCCATCACTTTGGCTAGAGCCAGGCCTTGAGTATACAGAACAGTA
>PVKE010030423.1:0-19637 GCA_004027555.1 Craseonycteris thonglongyai
TTAACTTTCCATGTGTGGCTCTGTTCTAAGGGCAACTAAAAGGACTAATTGATAAGGAGTCATTTGAAAGCAGTGTAAAAATATGCTTGTGTGTATTGTTGTGGGGGCCGGCAAGGTGGAGGTGGAAATAGATCCTCCCATTAAGAAGAATTTGATCTGAACTATGTTGACAGCTGGTAAAGGAAGTGGGTATAGAACAATGGCCTAAAGAATTATCCAGAAACCTTATCCAAGGCCACTAATTTCACCAGGGACTATCATAAAACACACTCAGGTTGCAATCCTTTCTTCAAGGTCTGTGACAGCAGAGCTTGTATGAGGGCCATATGATGGCACTTGGTTATTGGTCAAAGGGACAGAACCAGGTTTTAACAAAACTCAGTGGTCTCCAAATTCAGCACAGGGAAAATGGCTCATCCAACTGACCCATCTAGAAAGCAAATATAACAGAGAAAGGCTAAGGAAACAGAAGGTTCTGGTGTAGCAGGAAAAGGGTAGTATAGGAATCCAAAGGACCTGCACTCTAATACTAACTCAATCACTTAGTGCTTATGTGGCCTTGGGCTAGTTAGGAAACCAGACGCAGGCTAAATTTCCTCATCCGTAAAATGGCAGTGGTAATATTTATCTTTCAGGGCTGTTATAAGTACTCAAAACAATAAATATTCTGCACATCACAATGCCTAGCACATAGTCGGTGCTCAATGAAGGCGCCTGTTATAATCTGCATTTAAGAGACATGCTAATTTCCCAGCAGGGTGCCATAAAAGGGTTTTTATAGAGGGAAGTCTTACGAAGTCCTCAAAAGGAAAAAGGACACCTCACATTACTGTTTCCCTGGCCTCTTCTCAAAACACACCGGGTGGCCAATGGCTTCCACTGTTGCCATGAAAAGTCATTGTCACAGTGCTTATCACCCCAATTCCAATCACCATCACCATACAACAGCAATAACAGAAATGCCTTACATCTGGTCAGTGCTTTCTTAAATATGACCTCAGGCTCTCTGGGCCTGTAATTTTCTGGCCCCTCTAAACAGGGCATGGCTGGCCAATATTGCTGCTGATTCACCTCTTTTCCCGGCCTTCATGTTCCTGGCTTGCTGTGCTCTATGAAATGTATTTCCCCGTAGAAACGAAGGCTGAAACTGCCATTAGTCTTAGTGATGTGTTTACCACGCTAGGGACACCCTTCCTCACACCGTCCTGTGAGTGCTGACCTGGGAAGCACACCGCCATCTAGTTGCCCTGTTGGTGGCGTGTGTTATAAATTCCAGTAAGACGAGTTGCAAAGAGACTTTGGAACACTGAAGGTCAAGGTCTCTGTCTTCGGACTAATTACCAGACTCCCCACAAAGGCTGCATAAGTCAACAGGGATCCCCACTGTCTTCTTTCATGGTTGGTAGGTTGCCAGCTGCCTGGGAGGCCAGGGACTTTGGCTGATAGCCTCTTCCTTCCATCCAACATTGGGAAACAAAGTTCCGGTTTCCTTGCTCACTCCTTAGCTTGTTGTGAATGCTGTACCCGGTCTTTACGGCTATGTGCTTTCCTAAATCAGTGCACATGGATCACTCAGTAGGGCCTAGGGGAGTGATTTGCATAGAATCTGCTAGAGTCTACCCACATATTCCCATGGCCACAGCTGTGCATGCACCTAGAACAAGAAGAAAGGAGCACCCCAGTCAGGAGGCAAGGTTCTGACACAACCTTCATCCCATATCTCCTTCTCTGAGCTCCTTGTCTTTCTATTGCAATTGTACACTCAGGGTCCTTCATCCCTATTCTAATCTATCTGTATTCTTCGATTTCTCTAACCAATACAGAGTTAAGGGGGAATGACACAGTTTTGGTCTCTAGATCTCAAGTTCTAACAGTATCTCCTTTATCTTCACAACCGTCTTGTGGGTTAGGTATTTTTATTATACCAACTCCACAGATAAAAACACTTAACATCAGAGAGACTCAGGAACTTGTCCGAGGTCAACTAGCTGGCCTGTGACATAGTCAGAACTTGGAATTCACTTTGATCAGACCCCGAAAGCTCCTCTCTCCAATTAATAAGCTATAATTATTCAGCATTTGATCGTTTTTATAGCACATAGTTTTGAAAGTATAGGATGCATTGAGCTCCCTATCAGTCCTGGAGGTAGGACAGACACTTCTGTCTCAACTTGGCAGGAGGGAACATGGAGACTTAGGTGCAGGAATAACTCTGCCTAGGCCCCCAGGTCAACAATGAAGGGAGCACAGGCTTTGGGGGGCAGGCAGACCTGGCCCTGGGGCCACCCATGACTATGTACACAACTGAGAAACTCACTTGGGGTTCTCACCTGCAAAACGCAGCTAATAACAAGCCTCCCCTGAGAGGAGGTCTTGCATGAAACAGACGATTTGGGGGCAATGTAACAAAATGTTTTGAAAGTGGGCCTGGTTGAGTCAGACTGTCTATTTTAAGTTATTCTGTGACTTTGCGAAAGTCATTTTGAGAAAGTTATTTCATCTAAGTCTGTCAAAAGGGTATAATAATTGTACTTAATTTGTGGGATCATTGTGAGGGTTAAATGATATAACTCATGTAGAACAATTAGTAAAGGGTAAATGCTCAATAAATATTAGCTGCTGTTGTTATTTTTTGTAAGGCCACTCACAATGTGCCTAATCCATAATAGATGCCATGCTAATCCTCTCCACCAGCAGGTGCTCCCTGGTTCTCCAATGTGAAGGTCAGAAAATGTCCCCCAGGCTCAGCCAAGGCCTCCCTGGCCCCGTGACTTTCACCTGCTCAGACATAGGCCTTTGGGAGCCGGGCAGAGGAAGGCAAGAGGGGCTGTTTTTAAATTTAATAAACATACAATCCCTCACAGGGGCATCTCTTATTCCCACTGGCAAGTCATACAGAGTCTTTTCTCAATTACCTGTGGCTAATTTTAATACAAGGGCAGCTTTGCTCACCTCACTCTCTGCATCAACCCCAGCATCCTCTTGCGCCCCTGGCTGGGTCTTCTGAGAGAGTGTAAGCCCATATCAATATCATGCCAAGCAAAATGTAATTAGAAAACTAAATCAGCAGCCACGAGAAGAGGAGAATACTTTCCAAAGCCATATATTGAGTGAGTGAAATGTGGACGTTTTTGTTTACTGTAGATTATTCACATCGCTGCCTCTTTTTATCAGTATAGAGCAAGCTTATCCAACCAATGACCCACGCAGGCCACATGTGCCCCATGAGGGCTTTGAATGTGGCCCAACACAAATTCATAAACTTTCTTATAACATTATGATATTTTTGTTTGTGTGTGTGTGTGATTTTTTTCTTAGCTCATCAGCTATCGTTAGTATTGTGTATTTTATGAATACTAACGATTCTTCTTCCAGTGTGGCCCAGGGAAGCCACAAGATTGGCCACCCCTGATATAGAGAATCAAGAAGATTGGGTGTGTAACTTGAGTTCAGTGCAAGGTTTGGCCAAGGGAGCTGGTGGGCCCAGTCTAATGCATTGCCGGTTCTTGTGAGTCAGGCTTACTTACTTACTTACTTAATTTCTTCATCTGTAAAATGGAAGATAAAAACAGTACTGGCTATAGAGGTTTGCGAATTAGTTGAGATAATCCATATAAAGCTCTTAGGACAATGGTAAGAACTTCATAAATTCCAGCTAATTAATTCAGGCATCTATACTGCCTCAGAAACCTGAAACTGATTTAGTGGTGGGTTACTTGACTTGATGTATTACCCATACAAACTCTGAAAATTGGAATTAAATTGTTAGGCTTTGACTACATGGCAGAAATCATTGTTCAAGCCATTGTTTAGCAGTCTTATCCGATCTCAACATGCCAATTTTCAGTTCCTGGGTTACAGGCCGCCAGGACTAAGACACATGCTTAGCCAGGAGATTCATGAACAAAGACTAGGGCTAGACCTGCCAATAAGGCTTCTTTCCATAAAGTCACATGATGTGACTTTTCCATCGAGCTTCTTAAGGGCAGGGATTTGTCTTGAACTTTATATCCCGAGGGCTTAGCACAGTGTGTGACATCCCTTTGGGAAGCCCGGCATTGGCATGCCATGATTGATCCCACTTAGACCTTGTAGACAGCCAATTGCATGTGTCCACTGATGGTTCATCATTGCAGAGCTGCAGGGCAACCTTGTATCTAGGATGCCAAGTCACCATTTAGAATGTGTAGCCAGTATAGCAGCAGGGCACTTAGATGCATCCCAAGACTTTGAACCCTGGACTCTGATGTATGTCGTGGAGATGAGGCTTGCAAAGGCAGGTTTTGCAGCCACTAGAAAATCTGGTTGAAGTTTCAGGATTCATGTTGGGGGTGTAAGAGGCTTGGTGAGCCTTCCTTCAGCTTTTTAAGATCTGTCAGGAATTCATGATGGACAGACAAAATCACATGGCCTCTGATCCGAGTGTGGTGCTTATGAGGACCAGGAAAGACTGAAAACTGTGCTTACTGAACAGACCCCGGACCGATCTCTCCCAATATTCTGACCAGAAAAAATATATCCTTTCAATTAATTCTTGTTAATTATGACTTCCATAAGATGTATATGTCAGATTGCTCACTGTCGTCAAACTTTACATTGAGTACTCTGCTGGTCCAATTCAGATGCTTAGTCCATTTCTGTGGAATAATTAAAAGCATACATGAAAGAATGCTTTTGTCCTCAGGATGAAACAGGGGTCATTTTCCTCTGTCTCCCCAAGAAAGAGAATATATTAAACAAAGCAGAAGCCGCTTGCTGATGCGTTGTGGGGTAGGAGGGGCCTTTGGCTTTCAGATTTCAGGGCTGTTGTGTGGCGCCTCCAGTTTCATCCAGATGTCACGTTCTTGGTAACAGCATCTGCTGTGCTTCCAATGAACACCTGGTGATGAATCCAGAGCCTCTGCTCTCTCCGGGATGTGCAGAGGACAGAGAGACAGAACAAGCCCATATTTCATAACAATTGTTCTGGATTACTAGGAAAGGTGGCAAGAAAAACTATTAGCAAGTTGGTGGAAAGATTTATGGCTTGGCAGCTCAAAAGCGTGACAGGTTTCTCCTCTGGTGAAAAATCACATCTTTGCAGATGAGAAAAGGGCAGGCACCTTGCTCAGAGGCTAAATGTCCATCAAGCTAACTTCACTTTTGAGCAACCCTTAGTCTCAAGCTAAACATGTCCCTTCAACTCCCCTAGGACAAATAATGTCTGCTTTCTCCCAGGGAGCATTGCAGGATTTATAAAACTGAACATACCACCCTGTTGACATCCCATGGTCAATTCTCAGTCCTCGTTTGACCTATCACGTACATTTGACATTACCTTTTTCTTCTTGAACCATTGCCTTCACTTTTTAGACTGTTCTGATTCTCCTGTTCCCCAACAAGACACTCTTCCCCAGTTTCCTATGCTAACTCCTTGTTTCTGCCCAACTGTTTACAAGGGGGCTCTCCGTTCTCTCTCCTTCATCGACATCCACTCCCTTCATGTGCTCATTCAACCACAGACCACCAAACACCATCTGAACCCTGTGTCTTGTGACTTCAGCGCACACCTCTACCCTAAACTCTAGGCTAATGTGTCTGAGTGTCTATGCATTAGCTCCATGCAGATGTTTGATGCACATCTCCAGTTTATCATGGCCTAAGCCCAGTGTCTGCTCGAGCCCAGCTCCCTTTACTGAGCGTACTTCTCGAGTCATCATCTCAGATTTGTCAGCTTCTGGCTCTCACAGCCATTTTGGTTTTCTCATTCTTGCAAATTCCACATTGAACCCGTCTGCAAGTGCTTTCTAAATCTATCCAGTACCTTGCCATGACCCCACCCCCTCACAACCTGCCCTGTCATCCTGGTCTAAGTCCATAGTTTTCTCTTGCAAGGGCTGTGAATAAGCCTCTTGCCTGCATTCTTGGCTGCTGCATTGGTGCGCACAGTAAGAGGGAGGCTTTATAAAGGTGATTCTGGTTCTTACCGCAAACTCAGAGAAATCCTTTCCAAATTTAAGTTCCAGCTGCTGAATCTCTTCGAATAAAAGCCATGGCCCTGAACTTGACCTCAAGGCGGCCGCAGTTCTGATCCCTCGGACCCATTGCCCGCCCCACACCCACCCCCAGGGCTCTCCTGCCTGCTTTCCCCAGCTATGCAAGCCTCCTTTCTCATCCTTAAAGACTCAAAGCAGGCCCTGCCTCAGGGCTGAGGCGCTGCTCTCTCCTCAGCCTGGAGGCTCTGCCCGGCCTATTCTAGTGACTTATTCTTTGCTCTCCTCAGCTTTATCTTCCAACCGTCCCCACGCAGGGGACCCTGGATAAAGTAGCCTCCCTTCTCCCACAGCAGATGGGCTGGGCTTCTCCCTTTCTTCCCTGTGGGAAGAACTGAATATGAGTGGCGAGGAAGGGGAGGAAGGATGGAAAGATTAAAAAAAAATACAGACACAATATTGCAAAATATCCTCCAATCACAACAGAATCCAGGTCATGAGGAGGGACAAGTGCCAACTTCATGGGGGCTTTTGGGTCCACATTGAATGTGGGGGACAGGCAGGACTCCAAAGAGGAGATGTCCAGGGGTCACTTATTTTACAAGGTGAAATTCTCCAGATCCCTACGGCACAAAGGAAAAGTAGGCAGTTTTGACGTGAAGGACACGGGAGGAAGGCATCGTGAGCACAGTGCTGAGATTAACGTGAATCAGGAAGGCTGCCCTATGGGCCAACTGGTTTATGTTGCTACTGCTCAACTCTGCTACTGAAGCCCAAAGGCAGACCTCAACAGTATGTAAATGAGTGGGCGTGGCTTTGCATTTATGATAAAACCTTTTCTTGTGCAAGACTGCATCTGCCACATGACAGCTTTCCTTGATGAATGTCAATGTATTTGGAATGGTCGAGTACACCTACATAACTTATCCAGCAGAGTAGTGAGGGTCAAGGCTAGGAGATAACAGCTGGCATTACATAAGGACAATATTTGCCTTCTTTTATATGCAATGCTATTAAACCAACTCTGAAACCCAAATACCACATTTCCTATGTTTGTGACAAATAAAGATAAGAACTTTGAAATTTTCAGAGAATAACAGGAGAAACAAGAGATGAAGTCAGATTCCTACCCCAAGATCTCAAGTGGTTGAACATGGTCTAATTCCGGCAGTCTTCTCCCCTTTATAGGTGATGTTTTCTCTATGGATCATCCATTTCATTTCTTTCTAGGTTTTTCCTCCTCATTCTTCAGGGTTTATCTTAAGGGTCACTTCCTCCCAAAAGCTATCCATAAATCCAAGACTTAATCAAGTGGTCTTCCTTGGCTTTTCCCACCATTATAGTATCATAATAATCTGTGTGTTTTGTTGTATTCCATACTAGGCTATGATCCCCTTTAATGCAACTGTGTTACTCCTCTTTGTATACTCAAACATATACTGAGTGGCAGATATACAGAATGTTCTCATTAAATGAGTGAATGAATGTATGAGTGAATGCAGTCTGAGACCAACATGGTGAGTCTGGTTGGCACACAGCAGAGTCTACCTGTTTAAACTAAGTTATCCATCATTTGGTTGCAGCATGGAGCCCATCTACCCTCACAGCTAGAAGCAGCGCTCACTCATGGTCTCACAACAATGTAAACCTAGAAGAGAGAACAGAGATAAGCTAGCCCAACCTCTTCTTTATAGAGATACACAAACAAAGACCCAGTGGCCTCAAGAGCTTTCCCTAATGTTGCCCGGTTCAGAGACAGAACTGGGAATGGAATTTGGAAGTTCTTACTCTTAAGCCAGAGATCTTCACCACTGCACCAGCTTTCTTCCCCAGTAAAGGGTCTCTTACTATAACCGCCCCACTGCACCCCCACCCACGAGGACAGCATAGCTTCCCGATGGAGATGTTCATCTACATGAAGAGACCCTGAAAGGAAAAAACAAAAGTTACAAATGAAAAGTGAATTCATTTCTTCATGTATTGTTGAAAACAACTCACAGAGTCCCTCATAGCGTTCCACCACCACTTCTAAAATGTTTCAAAAATTCAATTACTCCAGGGCATTGTTTGTTTTTGTTGTGTGTTTTTTTTTTTTCAAATAATTTGGTGCACAAAAGAAATTTAAAAACTGTTAGAGATTGCTTCTTATCTCAGAATGGACAGTCAAAGACATCTGCTATAAGGAAAATTCTCATTTCAGCCAGAACATTGATTTCAATAAATCTATTCAGAGAAATAAAGTAGTTGTTCTTCCCTTTGGTGAAATACACTGGCAGCTCACAAAATATTTTGTTGATAGAAATGTTAGCACACAATGACAGACATGCAGCCTGAAGCTACTGAAATGTAGCGCAACACCCGAGAGTCATTAGAAGTTAAAACAGTGCTTTAGTGAGCAGTAAGTCTAGAACAGTCTGCAAAACTCTTTATAGAGACTCTGCTGGTACACTGGGAAGAATCAGGGCTATGAAAGTAGAAATAGCTGTCTAAGTCCAACTATGTCATGTGTTAACTCTATGACTTTTGACAAGAGATTTAATCCTCTTAGTTCCATCATTTACTCAAGAAATATTTAATGAGCACCTATTTGTACAGGTTCTACTCTAGGCACTCTAATAGTGAAATAAAGAATTTTAAAAGCGTGCTCTCACCGAGCTTATGTTCTCACAGGAGGAGACTTTGGGAGACAACATGTACTATATATATATATATGAAATCTATAGTATGTTATTGGGTGATTAGTGGTATGAGAAAAACACATTTGGGGGACAGGGAGTGCTGGGAAGAGAGTGGCTTTAAATAGGGTGATCAGGGAAAGCAGCACTGAGAAAGAGACATTGGAAAAAGGGTTGAAGGAGTGAAGAAATGCATCAGGTAGGTATATGGGGGTAGAGTGCTCTAGGCACAGACAATGGCAAGTTAAAGGCCCTGGGGTGGGTCTCATGGTATGTTCAAACAGAAGCAAGAGGGCTGTATGTCTAGGGCATTGGAAGTAATGGGGAGAATAATGAAAAATGAGCTCAAAGAAATGTAAGAAAAGGGGAAGGCAGAGGGTCCAACCTTGTAGGTCAATAAGGACTTTGGCCCTTTTTTCTTTTCTTTTCTTTTTTAAAGATTTATTTTATTGTTTGAGAGAAGGTGAGAGAGAGGGAGAAAGAGAGAGAGAGAGAAGTGGGGAGGACCCAGAGCAGTCTCCATAGTTGCATGTCATTAATTGTGACAAAGTTTCATTCCACACAGGCAGATGTGGGGCTGCGCAGGATGGAACCAAACTTGGGGAGCCTCCCACTTGGGAGGCAAGAACCTTCCCCAACATGCCATCCCAGTTTTTACCAGTTGCCCAGGAGTTCAGCATATGGGTTTGCATCGGCCAGGGCTGGGATTCAATCCCCAGACCTCACTGTTGCAAGGCAAGCACTCAACCTGCTGAGCTATCCCAGCATCCCCTGACTTTTTTTTTCTAAGTGAAATTGGAAGCTTTGGAGAGTTATAAGCAGAGCAGTATGGTCTGGTTCCAAGTTTTAAAAGCTCACACTGTGTTGACAAGACTGCAGGAGGAAAGGAATGCAGGCGTGCAGAATAGTCAAGAAGCTATTGAAATGCCCCAGGCAAGACATTATGGTGCCTTGCACTAGGTCAGGAGCCATGGAGAAAGTGAGGTGGCCAAATTCTGGGTATTTTCACAGGTTTGCCTTCAGATTTGCTTACAAGGCCACATGTTGGGAACTGAATGAGACACCATACCTAAAATGTTAGTGTAACACAGGTACAATTTATGAGCTCATACTATAGCAATTCCTTCATCTCCCTTCTGAGGGGTTATTGTGACTATTATTCATCACCGACACTCATAGAGCACATACAGTGTGGCAGACACTGTGCCAAGTACTTGGCACACATTCTTCTATGGATGATCCTTCCATGTCTACAGGATCTTATTGAGAACTTCTAAGCTCGGAGAAGAAACCTGCTCAGGATTTGGTTTACTATTTGTTTATTTCTTTTCTTCCCTACTCTTCCCTTCATATTTTAAAAGGCCGTGTCAGTTCTATGGGAGAAGACTTTATCAGGTCGAGACCATTAACATTTGTTCTTTTGTCCCTATTCACCCTGAGAGCAGTGGCACGTGCCTTGGCCCTAAAAGCGTACCTTCCATCTGGCATCCTGTGTAGGGGCAGGTGGAGCATGTGGGCAGGGCTAAGCCATTTGCCAACCCTGGGTGCAGTCGATTTTGGCTTCACTGAAGCTACGTCAACCGGGTAGGAATCCCACAAATAGCAACTGGCATTTGGTCAAGCTTTCTGAGGAAAGCTTGAGGGTAGTAGGGGTGCTGGGGAAGGAGAGATGAATCTGTAAAAACCAGCCCTGAGCATCAGCATGCTCCACTGGGAAAAGAGAAATCAGAACTAGAGGTCCACTCAGGCCTTAACAGTCTGGATTGTCTCAGTGCTTGGACACACTCTCTTACTCTTTGAAATGAACACCGATTTCTCCATTGAGGATCCCCTTGTCAAACTGTCAGTCATGAGAAATCTCAGCTCTCCTAAATAGCCTTAGTGAAAGTAGATTTCCATTCTGTTGTCCAAGTCTGTTCCTAAGGGATCCGTGTCTTCTCCTTGCTGAGTGATGGGCATTTTGAGAAGTACACATCCCAGTGTTGTCACATACTTGTGACCCGCAAGTCAGGGCTTACCCAGATGTGTACAGTATCATCATCTGTTTCCTCTGAGGAAGCAATTAATTACATGGGCCACTGGAATGATCCTGATGCTTTATAGTTCAATGACTCAGTTCTTTACTAAGAGAAAAAGAGTCACCCCAAGGTGAAGGATCTTTGTTTCTCTTATGAGTAGGCCAACCAGATGTACTGTTTTAAGTGAGACCGAAAACAACAGTACTGTCCCGTTTCAAAGGGTACGTCTGGTCAGCCTACTGTCACCTTGAATTTAGCCTGGTGAGAGTAGGCTGACCAGATGTACCATTAGAAACAGGACAGTACCGTTGTTTTCTGTTCCATTTAAAATGGGACGCCTCGTCAGCCTGCTTATGAGTTGCTAGCTAGGTGACATGCACGGAACTCGATAGTTTACGTACAACATCTCATTGACATCTTGCAGCTCTCCTTTTGGGTGTAATTATCCCTAATGTGTAGATGAAGAGGCTCAGAGAGAATAAGGACTTAGCCCAAATTCACACAGCTGATGGATGCTGGAGCTCACACTTGAACCTAAGTTGACTTAAATGTATATAAACCTTGGTCTGTCTAAAAGCTGGAACTTTTAATGACCCAGTGATATTACCCCCACCCCACCCCAGTCCCTTATTGAGTTCAACAATGCAGAATATGTCTGAGGGTGGCAGAATCCTTCTGTGACACTGTACTTTATAATGCCCATATGGCTTCACGTGGAGTCATTCTGGACGCTGTTTAAGTTCATAAATAATGTCTCTTCACCTTGGTTAGGCTCACCGTGCCAGCAGGAGACAGATGATCTACGGCTGTGCCTGGTATCATTGCAAGCTAATATGTTACCTCGCAGTCTTGGGTTGCCATCCCCTGGAGTGTTTTCATGCGATCAGTTGATCAGTTGTCAGTGTCAGGTCTGTTGTTTCTCTCACCAGAAGCCCAGCCGGTGGAAGATGACAGCCCCAAAGCCCTGCCCGTGTTAGGGGAGCTATCGAACGCGGATAATGACATAAACGAGTTGGGATTCATCTGGGGAATCTCAGACAAAGCAGCCCCGAGGAAAACCGTCTCTGTCGATGAAGGCTGCTTTCAGTTGCAGCAGCAGCAGCTGCAACAGCGCCCGGAGCCCGTGCACAGGCTGGGGAGAGGCAGAGGGAGGCTGAAGCTGCCACACGTGAGTCGCTTTTATGATGCCTCCGCAGCTGGCTGGGGCAGGCATTCTGGGGAGGGGGCTTGCCTGTGAGGTGGGTGTGCATGCGTGCTTGGCGTGGGGGTTTGTGGCTAGGGTGGGAGGGATGGTTTACATAAGTGCCTATGGGGTCTGCCCTCTTCTTCCCAAGAAGGCGTAAGAGTGTGGCCACATGCACTTGCATTTGCTCCAACGGTCATAAATGTGAGCAGCAGGTGGGAACGATGTTCTTTTTTTTTCTTTGTATTTATCCCGCACAGTGGACTGCAGGGCAGAAAAGACGCTTCAGCCCAGGAGAGCTTTTCCGAGTGGGAGGACTGCCCAGAGGGGCTCTTCCCCAAGTTTTTTGGCAGCTATGTGGGTCTCCATTCCATTGCCCTCAGGCTGCGCTTCTGCAGGGGCACTGTCCCCCGCCAGCCGCACAGAGCCCAGGGTGACTTTTGTGTCTCTGGTTCTCAGCTCGAGGTGTCTGTAGCAAACAGCATCAAATGCCACAGGATTTCAGCTCTCGGTTAGAGTTCCTTCCGCGGGCACGGCCCAGGCATGGAAAAGCACAGGCTGTTTCTTGCACTGCTCAGCCCCGAGGGCAGATGAGCAGGTCTCCTGGGGCCGATGGCGTGGATGCCGTCTTGAACTTGGGAAAAGTTTTTAAGTGTTTTTTTTTCTTCTTTTTTAATCAAGTCTAGAATTTACTGTGAACACTGGGTAGACTGAAGCTGAAAGGGGCAAGGGAGAATTTGTATTTTTTGCACTAAAGCACTCAGGTGGCTAGCAGCATGTTGTCTTAGCATAGGGAGCAGGCTAGCATCTTTGGGTTGTTCCTACTGATGCCAAATGATGTGCTGAGCAGAGAAGTACACCTGGTCATAAACTTGCTTGTGTTCTGCGTGTCAGAAGATATGGTTGTTTGTTTGCAGTTGGTTCGTCCTTTTTTCCTTCTTTACTTCCTTCCTCCCTCCCTCCTTTCCTCCCTTCCTTTCTCCTTCCCTTCCTTCTCTCTTTAGAAGTGTTGATGTGGCCGAGCAGGTGATGCTGAATGTTTCGATGTTTGAGCATGTGCAGTAAATACACCCAAGTTCATGTTCTCCAGGAAGAGAAAGGGAAGGAGGGGGCCAGGAAGGGCCCTTCGCCTCTCCTGAGAGCAGGCTTTTGAGCAGCGGTGCCTAATGAAGGTGGAGGTGTCTGAGACGTTACACGCTGAGCGTCGACTTGGAGGAGAACAGCCAGCCAGTGCTGGAGGCAGAGCTGAGTGCTGTCCTGCTGGGAGGGTCGGGGCTCTCGCTCCCCCCAAGCTGCTAGGGTGTGTGCATGAAATAGGATCCAGGGGATGGGCTTTCTGGGGAACCCTTCTGCGGAGACATGGCTTTCCAACCTTTCTCATACTGTGACACTCCAGGGCACGCAGGGGCAATTGCTCATAACTGGAGATGAGTGGCTAGGGGGCTCAAGTGGCCATGCCAGGGGCAAGCGTTCAATAGTTGAGGCAGCACACTCTCTGGAACTCATCCATAGCACAGGGGTGTGTCTTGGCATACAGGTTGGGAGGCTCTAACTTAACCCGGGAGAACTCAAAGAAGTGAGTTAAGATGAGTGATCTGACGCCTTTGCTGTGTTATTAGTTATTCTTGCCATTACTAGTAACCATGCATGGCGGAAACATTATACAGTGCTTTTTAAAAGACTTTGTCCTAAGCCTATTTATTTAGTATCTCTGGTTCTTGCCTTTGGATGCAGTTGTAACCACAGTCTAGATAGATTCCTTTCCTCTGTTGCTTTCCCCAGTATTATTTCATAAACACTTACCCATCTTCCAGTAGTGCTTTCACAGAAATGCTAATTGTGGCTGGATTAAATGGATTAATCACTTAAATGGATATGATGTCATCTGTTTAGCAATTGTTAGCTATTATATTTAAATGGCTTCTAGCTTTCCCATGGTTGTAATGCCACTGTGAATATTTCTGCACATAGAACAATTTTATTTCTCTTCTTCAAAAAAAAAAAAAATTGGAGGGGAAATGAATGTTCTACATTGAGATTAATGAGGTAGAACATATGAACATTTTGGTAGCTTTCCCTACTCATTATCAAACTGTTCTCTGAGACGTATTTGTATTGTTGAAAACCATCAGGGATATGGTTTATATAAATATCGATTTATTTTGATATTATTTGTATCTGGAGCCTTCTATACATTAGATTCTTTCTCCCTCTTTTTACCTCCTTCCCTCGCTCCTCCACCCTCTTGAAGTTAGGAGCTATAAAAAGATACTGGTCCCTTTTTTTAGAGCTAGCTGTGGAGTCCTGTGAAGCCTGCGTTGTTCCCCCCACGACAAGCCTGTGGTCTCTCAGGCTTCCTCACTTTGTCACCGCTTCCCACGAGGACCACATGTCCAGCAGCACCCCTCTTTCTGTCTCGGTAAGGGGGGAAGGAGAAGAAGCTCTTCATCCTGTATCAGGACACCCCAGAAAGCTCAGCAGGAGCCAAGGGAGGGAAATGCAGCCTAGAATTTTCTCCAGGCCCTGGAGCTCAGTTCTGGTGGGTTCCTTGGGCCCTTTTTCTCTCTCTCTGATCCTGATGGAGCCGCCTAGAGGTGAACTTGCTCTTGAGGTGTTGGGGGGGTTGGGGGGGTTCTTGGGAAGGGGAAGACTAGCTAACCTTCCTGGGAGGAAAAAGGAACGTGGCTTAGGCTCTCCAGGGCTGTGAGCACTTTTCCCAGCGGCATGGGCTTTAATGCTGGAGGTCAACCAGGCTGACTGCCAACTCTTATGAAATAAGAGCGGCAGAATGCTTCCTTTTCAGCTTCTACCTCCTGTAAGGACCATTTTTATTAACAATTTATTTTTGCTTTTATATCCAGTTCTCTTGTATCTCATCAATTTGGAGATTAAACTGTGCTACCCTGACCTCCTATGTAGTTTGCTGTAGATTGCTTCAGCGCTAATCTCTTTTGTTCACTCCATAATTATCTGTGCAAAGCCCACGAGTACCCAGTGGATAAGCAGAAACCCAGCATGCATTTGCCCACTCTGACCCACACAAGAGGGAAATGACAGTATGTTGGGAGCCTGATTTTCCTACCCACATAGAAGCAGGTTTGATAACTGGATTTTGTAGGAGCATTATTGACTCTTTCAGTCAGGAGGGGCTTAATAGAAGCACGGCTTCACAGAACGATGGGCAACTGGCATGTCTGAACTCAGGTGAAGTTGCTGGGCAGTGGTCTGAGCACGCAAGATGGCCATGATGCTTTGGATGATGGACAGACCAGGAGCCATGGTGTGCTCCAAGCCTGTCAGAGAATCAAGCTTCTGTCTGCTAAGGAGAGGACAAGAGGCTTTTAAATTGTAGCAATCAGACTTAAGAAAGACCTGCATAAGGACTTCCCATTTGATAGCACTCCTCAATCTTTATTGGATTACCGGTTGACTGACTAGCTTTCCTACAAGATGAGTCCGTGGGAGTGCAGTTGTAGCTTCTTTGTTGACTACTGCAGGCCAGTCCTTGCCCAGGAATCACAGCTTCACCTGACCCGAGGTTTGCTAAGGGCCGGGATCTGTTTCAAGAGCTCCAACTAAATTATTGCCTTTAATCCTGACCACCGTATTATGCAGTGTTTACTCTTACTATTCCCCTTTTATGGATTTGAAAATTGAGACACAGGAGGTTGCGCTACAGGATAGATGAATCCATGTGTTTGGGGTCAGGGGTTAAGCAGGAGACATTGAGAAAGGAGGCTTATGATGGGGATACCAGGTTAACCCAGCGGTTGCTCGCTTGCCTCACCATCATGAGGTCTGGGGTTCGATTCCTGGCCCTGGCTGGGCAGCAAAGGTTCTTATCTCCCATGTGGGAGGCCCCTGGTTCAGTTCCTGCTCCGTGCAACCCCACATCCACCTGTGTGGAATGAAACCATGTCACAACTAATGAGCATAGTCTCCACTATGGAGACTGCTCTGGCCCTACCCTCCCATCTCGTTCACTTTCTCTCTTCTCCCCCCACCCCACCACCTTCTCTCAAACAATAAAATAAATCTTACAAAAAGAAACAAGAAAGAAAGGAGGCTCACACCACTTGAAAGTGCCAGAACCATAATTTGAGCCCAAACTGTCTAACTGCAAGGCTGTGTTCTTAACCAAGGCCTCATCGGGTCAGCCAGACCTCCTTTGGTCAGTGCCCTAGACCTGCACTTCTGTCCACATGTGCTTACTCAGCGCTTGTCCTGTAGCGAGTTCAAAGCGAGGTGTGTCATCAGCGTCAAAATACATGCCCAATCTCAACAGCTTAGTATTAAAAACCATAAACCATCTCCATTAATGAGCATGGATTACATACTAAAATGATAATATTTTGGATAGAATGGGTTAAGCAAAATATATTTCTACAATAATTTTACTGTTTCTTTTTACTTTAAAGAATATCATGCTATACTAAACATCACATAAAATATACCACCTTAACCGTTTTTAAGTGTACAACTTTGTAATGTTGTATATTCACATTGTTGTGCAACTAATCCCTGGAACTCTTTTTATCTTGTAAAACTGACACTCCATACCATTAAACAATTCCCCCTCCCCCCCTCCCTTCCTTCCTTCTTTCCTGGGGAACCACCCTTCTACCTTCTGTCTCCATGAATTTGACAACCGAAGGCACCTCACAGAAGTGGAATCATACAGCATTTGTCTTTTGTGACTGGCTTGTTTCACTAAGCATAATGTCCTCAAGGTTCAGCCACATTGTAGCAGTGTCCAAATTTCCTTCCTTTCCACCTGGATAGTATTCCATTGCATGTATATACCACATTTTATTTGTCTATTCATCTACCAGTGGACACCTGGGTTGCTTCTAGCTCTTTTTATTGTTTTTAGTGTGGCTTCTACAGCATTTCAATTGCATATGCACTTGATGTTACATCTCTATCAGACAGCACTGGTCTGAAGTTGTCTATCTTCCTCGATGCCCCTTCCTTCTCGTGTCCATGCACAAGGCCTCTACTTCCCTTCACCAGACGTTAGTGTGGCCTCCCTGTCCCCCTTCCCCTAAGACCTGAGCCGAGAATCTTCATTCTGATCAAGCACTCCCTTTTATAAGGATCTATGAAATGCTGTCCTGTCCAGCAGAGTTTTCTATAAGTGAATGAATCCGTGATCTATCTCAAGAGGAACAGTCTCTTTCTCCATAACACTTGGGTAGAAGGCCCAATAAATTGGGACTCAGAAGAAAAAGCTTTTGAAGTGATTTTGCTGTTTTCAAAAGTCAATGACTTTCCTGCTCACAGTCTGAGAGGAAATTTTATGCACCACCAATTGGGGAAGGGTTCAAAACCAATACAGCATAAATTCAGAGCACATGTCTACACTAGCCTCTCATTGCTAAAATACAGGTTTCATAGAAAGGCCTGGGTATCTGGAAATTAAAGACATTGGAATGCTGTCATTGTATTTTGAATTTCTCATCCCTTATAGGATAAAACTCAAAAGCCTTAGCATGGCACCCAAAACCCTTCAATTTTCCAATTTCTTTTCCCACCACTTCCCAAAGGCCTCTTTATAAGAACACAATCATTACTTATTAGTCCCCAATTGTACAGTGGGCTCCTGGGCTTCCCAGCCTTGCTAAGGATCAGACTTCAACCAGGGAGACCCCACCTCACCTGTGCATATTTGGTGACAGCTTACTCTTTCTTTAGGACAGTTCAATGGCCACCCCATCTGTGAAGCATCCTTTGACCCCAGTGTCCATCAAGGTTGCAGCAGGAAATAGATGACACATTCCAACCATGAGTGGTTAAAGGATGTTGCATGATGGGATGGTGCAGGCAAGATCTGAAAGCACCATGATGGGACAGGGAGGCAGCCCACGGCTAGCAACTGCCGGAAACAAGAAGTAAGAGCGGCCACCAGATAGAAGCTGTGGCCTTTCCTAGAACCAAGCAGTACCGGCTGACCTGCAGAATGACAGGGAGGGAGTTTTCTCTCCGTCCTCTGATGTCCTCCCATTGCTTGAGCCCATCTGGAAGCTAGAGCTATGAACGCACAGAGGCTTCAGTTCATGGAGGACAGAGTAGGTGGGACAAGGGGGAGGATGCATTCAGCAGTGCCAATGAGACTGTCTAGCACAAGCCCCTTCCCCCTCTACAGGGAGACCACTTATCTTCCCAAGACGCCTAAGCGATACAGTTTATCCTGTAAAACAATGCTCCTCATTGCACTCGTATTGTTCAGCTCTTCGAATGCCAGGTTCAATGAGCTCTTTGAATGCCAGGTTCATTCTTCTCATTCATGTGTATATTTCTAACACTTAGTGCAAAGCACTTGGTAGCAAGCAGATACTAAATACATATAGAGTGAATAAATGTGTTCTTCTACCACATTGTCCTCCCCTAATGTCCTCTTTGGCAACTGGATGACCTATAGTGATTCTAGATTGGGAATTTCTCAATGAATTGGATCCATAGGATCATATCTCTGAATCCCAGCTAGGGAGCTACCGTGTTTTGAATAAATGATTCTTAGTGACTTGTGCTGTAATTGGTGACACATTAGGTTGTGATGAATTAAGGACTTTGAACTTGAGTGGTGGGAATCAGCAGTTAGACCCACCATAAAAATTAAGTGTTTGTGTAGGTCCCCAAGAGGAATCTAGCAGTTTGAATTAAATGAAGTGAAAGGAAGGGAAGGGAAGGGGAAGGAAGGGGAGGGAAGGGGAGGGAACATATCATGTGTCTTTTCTTCACGTCCTCTTAATTGGATTTTTCATGTCATCTACATAATTCGGAGAAAGAAACTAGAGGACTTGATGCTTTGAACCTAAAGCCACTAGAGAGTTGGGGGCACAGCAAGACATGCCAACCAGGACAATGAAAAGCAGGCTGAATGGAGATTGGACATTGACTGTGATGAGCACATTCAAGGCTGAGGGTTACATAGCCATCCATGGTTGTTAGTGAGGACACATCTCTGAAGTATGTCAGTGTATCTTGGGTTTGCTCACTCTAGTGGACCCACATTTAACCTCAACTTTGGAGGTCGTATTAGTTTCCTATGGTTGCTATCACAAATTACCCCAAACTGGGTGGCTTGAAACAAAACAAATGCATTCTCTCAGTTTTCTGGAGGCCAGTATCCTGAAGTGAAGGTGTCTGCAGGGCCAGGCCCCTCTGGGGGTTCTAGGGAAGAACCTCTCTTGCCTGGCTGTACGTTTCCTTGGTTTGGGCCTCAGCGACCCCAGGCTTTGCCTCCATCTTCACATGGCCTTTCCCCCTATACATCTCCTATGCATTTGTGTCTCAACGCTCCCTCTCCCTTCTTTTATAAGAACTCCAGTTACTGGATGTAAGGCCTACCCTACATCCAAGATGATCTCATCTAGACCTCCTTAATTATATCTGCACAGGCCTTATTTCCCAACTAGGTCACATTCCCAACTTTAGAAATGGACGAACCTTCTGGGGCCACTGTTCAATCCACTACAAAAGGGATGCTGTAATAGTTCTGTTACTTCCAAAGCCAGCCTTCTGCTGAGTCCACATTCTCTCCATCTTCCTCAGTCTAGGGTCTTACGCCATCCAGTATTTCCATTGTCTCTTTTGTGTCTTTATCATTTTCATCCTGAGCCTTCCCTTCAGTCTACACATATTCTTAGTTCCTTCCTCAGCGCAAGCAAACCACTTCCTTTCTGCCCGATTCTGCCTTGATAACATCACCATACTTAGACCCCCCACCACCCCACCCCCATTCCAAGGAAAGCCCCCCCCCCTCCACACACACACACACCTCTTTTAC